>JAECUM010029875.1:0-28125 GCA_016617855.1 Megalonaias nervosa
AAGGCAGCTAATGTAGTGGTCAGGCGCAGAAAAACACGTCTGATCTTCTCGCTGTGCGAATAGCAACTGAAACCGATTTGAAGCTAAGGCGGTGGAAAATATCGGTTAGCCAACGAAGTCACTTATAATGAGTGACGCAGTGTTTGGTTCTAAATTCAAGGCAGCTAGTGTAGTGGTCAGGCGCAGAAACACACGTCTGATCTTCTCGCTGTGCGAATAAGAACTGAAACCGATTTGAAGCTAAGGCGGTGGAAAATATCGGTTAGCCAATGAAGTCACTTATAATGAGTGACGCATTGTTTGGTTCTAAATCCAAGGCAGCTAGTGTAGTGGCCAGGCGCAGAAAAACACGTCTGACCTTGTCACTGTGCGAAGAACGACTGAAGGAGATTCGAAGCTAAGGTGGTAGAAAATAGGTGTAGCCAATAAAATTGGTTCTTACGACTGACGCATTTTTTTTATTTTTTTTTATTTTGCCTAGGCTCTTGCATTTTTACCATTGCAGTACAGACTGACTGGAATGTGAGCTTACAATCCTGTTGTGTACCGTAACATTTCTTTTGTCACATCAAATACTTAACTGTGCCATTATTGTTCGCGTTTTGAAACTGACCAAAACAAAATATTTTCTCACTTGGACATTTCGACATACACAGATTCGCATAGGTAGAGAGAAATGATATAGTATTGAGTGGTAGTCTTTTTGTTTTTTTTTAAACTAGTGAATTTGGGGATTGTATGAAGTAAATAAACTCAAGTGCAGTGAACCTCAAGGATGATAACCCAAGCTGTCTGTCCATTGACGCATGTATTTACATCAGAAGAAATATGATCTCTAAAACACAAAGATATAAGGCAAGCATGATTAGAATGAACACAAGGAGAGCAAACTGTACTAACAAAGGTATGTTTTCCTTCACGTCCGTGTAACTTAAAGTTTCGATCTCTTTGCAAGACAAACTTGGTACCTTTTGTAGAGCTTGAAATAAGAAAACTGAACAAACTTAAGCACTTTGCTATAGATATTTTCTTTCGCAGCAACAGACTAAACAACATAAATACCGTTACAACAATAAACAATCTTACATCTTCTATAAAATAGAAATACATCAAAAAATAGAATTAAGGATTAACGATGACTAATCAACAAAACCGAATTTAACAAAGGCAATGACATGTGTAGAAATGCCACTCACTTTGAGAAGGTATTTGGATGTAATCTGCCATGCACCAACAACTTGAAAAAAAATGTATAAACAGAGAGAAACCTTAATTCAAAATTAATTTTTTTCAAAATTGTTTGTCTTTAGGGAACATACCTAAGCACTAATAAAGGGTGGAACAGAGAAAATACACATAAAAGCTTTGATATTTCTGAAACAATGAGGGGATATTCCTACAGTTCTTAATCAGCTCTGTATGCTGGGACAGGTCTGTGGGGATATCCACAAATAGAGAAGTACAGATTCTGGTCACGTTGCAAGTGTGTGCGTGTTTTGGAAAATGGTAAAAATCGGATATATATTTTTCTCGTGACACTTATGAAGTGAAAGAGTCTGTGCAAGTGTCAAAAGCTAAAGTCACATAACTTTTGTACGGTTTGTAAACATTTCCACTTTAGAAAATGTGAAGTATTGCAAGTTATTATCATAGACAGAACTGGAACATAGGGGCTTGACAGTTGTTGTTTAAACACCTCCGCTCAACTTCACAACTTACTTGCTCTGTCTCATACTTTGGTCTTAGGAAAATCACCTTTGTAGGTGCAAAAACAGTGGCAAGAGCAGTAGGAGACGTCGTCGCTGCTGTCGAAAATGGGTAGTTCTATTAAAAATGGATTTTTTTTTTTTTTTTTTTTTTTTAAAAAAATATATCAAATGAGGAAACACAAGTATTACATCAGGGTTGGTAGATCTCTTGGTCAAGGACAAAAGTAGAAGTGACAGAGAGAAGGAGACATCGTTGCCGAGCAGCGTGGTTTCTGGAGTACGTACGTGTCCGAACGGCACAGTACCGTCTCTAGTTCTCTTAATGACACCAACTGTCTGTTGTTTTTTTTTGTTTTTTTGTTGTTTTTTTTTTTGCAACCTTTTACTTTCGTGGTAGGGTTTGAATCGAAGGGTCGTCAAGATGCATGAGGTGTTTAAGACGCACCATTGTCGTTCGCATAAGTTAGCCAGGGGTTCCTATCTGTTTGGCTTTCACTTGCCCTTGCGAAATATACCAAGTCATTGTCACAACAAGAGGGCAAGAGGGGTATATATACCGAGAGAACGAACTTGGTTCAATCATTTCTGAATCAGCTATCGAGATGAAACGATCGCACGATTTCAGTGAGAGAGAAGAAGAAGGTAAGAGGCAGCGACGTGACGTATCACCTCACACACGAAAAGAAGTGCTCGCTCAAATCGAAGACATGAGCGAACCTGAACCAATACCTTCCACGTCTGCGACCAGACCGAGAGAGCCTATTCCAAACCAAAGTCCGCCATCACCAGTATCACCCGAAAAGTACTACCACATTCGAGAGACGGAAAAACGTTTCTCTAGAAAATTTAGAACTACGGCCTACACGTACACGGTGAAGTTTAAAGATTTCAAGTCAGACGTACCGCTGGAGAAAGCTGAGGGGTTCATCGCCGATGTGTGGGATTCTTTGTTAACCACACTGAAACAGCAATGTCAAGCCAAAGAAGACGATGTCATGAGACTTTCCATTCATCACGACAGTTTGAAATCACCCGTTTGGATCGAGTTTAGCAGCCCAGCAGAATTGACATCTTCCAAAGTCACCGACAAGATTCAGCACGTGCAACAATCCGACGACAAGTTTCACATCACCGACGGAAAAGCGACACTGTTCATGACCCACGTGTCTCTTCCCCAAGGGACAGGACAACGCAAAAAGGTGTTATTGGTAGACGACCTTCGCAGCATCAAGCGCAGCATCGTTCAAATTAACAACATTCAAGACCTGATGTGCTTAGCCCGCGCGACCGTGGTGGGAAGAACGTATGCCGACAAGAACGACACGAAAGAATGGAAAAGAGCCTGGAAAACTATTCGACGATCGGACCGAACCAAACAACAAAGAGAAGCAGAACTCCTGTTACAGCAAGCGGGGATATCCAAAGACAGGCCCTGCGGCATTCCTGAAATGCAAAAACTGCAAGACGGCTTGGCTCCACGCTACACCTTGAAAGTACACCCTCAAGAACTGCGCGGACCTCTGTTGTTTCGAGGCAAAGATTTCAAAGACGGAAAATACATTCACGTCTATCATCATGATGAACATTTTGATGCCATTACCAGTATCACTGGATTCCTGTCATACAGTTATTACTGTGAGAAATGTGACTATGGCTATAACAATCGAGAGCAACACAAGCATTGTGGATCAAAATGCTCAGGATGTTTAGCTTCTGAACCCTGTCTGGACGAAGGACAAGAACGAGTGCATTGCTCTGCTTGTCAGCGCACATTTGTCAGTCCTGCCTGTTACCAACAACACCTAAAGACGCAAGGTTCACAGCAGAAATGTGCTTGTCAGCTCTTGAGATTGTGCCCTACTTGTGGACAAGGCATACGTACCAACAGTGCTAAGGCGCACGTCTGTTCAGGAAAGAAGCGATGTCACATTTGTCGCCAAACCGTGGACTTGGAACACCAATGCTACATTCAAAAATACCATTCCAAACATGAAGAAGAAGAAGATAATGAGCAGAAGAAGAAAGGGAATTTCATCTTTTTCGATTTCGAATGCATGCAAGAGACTGGCATTCACATTCCTAATTTCTGCGTGGCTCACCGAGCGCGCGAGAAGTGCATCCAAGAGCCTATCTTGACTCATTGCCCTTACTGCAGCAAGATTCCTGAAAAAAAAAAAAAAATCTTTCGGGGATCGAACACACTGGCCGATTTTGCCCAATGGATCTTAAACCCTATCGACGAGACGTGGAGCCAAGAAGATATCGAACGTTACGGAGATTGTCATCGCCATACCACGGTGATGGCTCACAATTTCTCGGGATACGATGGACAATTTCTGTTGAGATACTATACGGAACAAAGTACCGAACGTCCGAAAGTAACTTTGAACGGAGCCAAAATCATTTGCATGCAAGTGGGACAAGTACAGTTTAAAGATTCAATGAGTTACTTGGCTATGCCTTTGAGCCGCATGCCTAAAACGTTTGGCATGACAGAAATGGCCAAAGGCCATTTTCCACACTTTTTCAATACCGAAGCCAATCAACACGCCGTTCTACCCCATTTGCCTGAGGCTCACTACTACGACCCCGACAACATGCGTACCGAACAACGAGAAGCTTTCTACGCATGGTACCAGACTCACGCTTCGGACCCTTTTGACTTTCAAGAAGAAATGTTAAAATATTGTCGTTCCGACGCAGACATTTTACGTCGCTGCTGTGGAAAATTTCGAGAACTGTTCATGGAACACGGAGGGATCGATCCTTTGAAAGAAGCTTGTACCATTGCCAAAGCGTGTTCCTTAGTGTATCGTCAACGATTCATGCCCGAAAACACCCTAGCTGTCATCAGTCCTCAAACGACCAATTTGTCAAACGTCAATACTCGGTCAAAGCCCTACGCTGGTTACATTACTTGTGTGAGAAGGAAGACAAATGGATCCAACACGCTCGCAACGGAGGAGGCGAAAAGACCATCGGAAGGTATTCAGTAGACGGCTGGGACTTAGAAAACCCCAAGATCGTGTACGAGCTTAACGGGTGCTTATTTCACGGATGTCCCATCTGCTACCCTCAACGTGACACTAAAAACCAGTTTTTACAACGGACCATGGAAGACTTGTACCAGGTCACTTGTCAGCGACGCTTGAAGTTAGAAGAGCAAGGATACCAAGTAGTGGAAATGTGGGAACACGAGTACGATCAGCGATTGAAACCCGATCCCGAGTTTAAGCGCATCGTGGAAAGTTACAAGCTGGTGGACCCTCTGAACCCGCGGAACAGTTTGTACGGAGGACGGACGAATGCCACCTGTTTGCTGTACCAAGTCGACGAGGAGAAAGGAGAAGAAATCAAATACTTGGACGTGTGTTCTCTGTATCCGTACGTGTGCAAATATTGCCACTTTCCCGCAGGGCACCCACAATTGCTGACAGAACACATCGACGTGGACAATATTCGACAATACGAAGGATTGATCAAGTGTAAAGTCTTGCCTCCCACGAACTTGTACCATCCCGTTTTACCACATCATTGCCAAGGAAAACTGATGTTTCCCTTGTGTCATACTTGTGCTGAAACGTGCAACCAAGACCACCCTTGTCAGCACACTCAGGAAGAACGAGCCTTGACGGGAACGTGGGTCAGCGTGGAATTGTTTAAAGCTCTGGACTTGGGATACCAACTGTTAGAAGTGTACGAAATTTACCACTTTCCCAAGACAGAAAAATACCACAAGGGTGACGATTCTCAAAAAGGCATTTTTGCAGACTACGTGAATGCCTTTTTGAAACTGAAACAAGAAGCTAGCGGATATCCTTCCTGGTGTCACACTCCCGACGACCAAACAAAGTTCAAAGAGAAATACTGGAAGCAGGAAGGCATCACTTTAGACCACATCGAGAAAAACGAAGGAAGGCGATCGTTTGCCAAAGTGATGTTGAATTGTTTGTGGGGCAAAATGGCACAACGACCGTGCTTACCCAAGACGGAGTATTTGACAGAACCTTTCCGATACTTGCAGATGATTCACGACAAAACCAAATACATGAAACACGTGGACGTTGTTCGTGAGGACTTGCTCTTAGTCAATTACGAAGAAGAACTGGACTTTGCAGAAGCCGAAGAATTTGGAAATGTCATCATTGCGGCCTACGTGACAGCCCATGCTCGCTTAAAACTGTACGAAGCTTTAGAACTATTAGGAGATCGTGCGCTGTATTTTGACACGGACAGTTGCATCTACATTGATCGCCTGGGTCAACCTCACCCTGTCATCGAAGGAGACCGTTTAGGAGCCTGGACGGACGAGCATCCCGACCACAAGATTCTAAGTTTTGCAAGTGGCGGTCCCAAAAATTACGGCTACAAATACCGGAACAATCAAGGAGATGTGCACACGGAGTGTAAAGTGAAAGGATTGACTCTCAATTATCGCACCAGTCGAGTGGTGAACTTTAGCATATTGAAAGAAGCCTTGCAGTCTGGACAGGATCGAAACTTTAAAGTGACCACCAACGAACCGCACAAGATTGTACGTTTACCCACACACCAAATCGTCAGTCGACCTTTGGAAAAAGTTTATCAAATCGTGTACCAGAAGCGAGTTCGGCTTCCCAATCACTTCACTTTACCGTACGGTCATGCTGATATTGGTCAGCATATAAAAAGGGACAACGTTCAAGGTCGATAGTTCATTGTGACTACCATTGCTAAGCGAGAAAGATGAATATTTTCAAACAGCAAAGTATCGAGCGTAAGACTCAAGTCCAACGAGAAACTCGAGTTGGATGCTGTGCCTCACGATCACATCACCAACGCAGTACCACATCTTAGTTGTTTATTTACTAACGCCATGGCAAACTACGTGAAACCAGTGCAACTTCCAGACCACAAGACTTTACCTTATGGACATGCTGATATCACCCAGTATAAAAGAGGGACCACTTCCAAGAACGACACTTCATTGCGAGGACAAACACCAAGAAAGATGAATCACTCTACGGAGATGAAAAAAGAGAAGGAACAAACATCATTGACCACTTTCACTACCATACCCTCACAGCAAAGTGCGTCCAAAAAGGAAACAGATTCAGTAGACCTAAAGGAGTATTTTAGCATCCAAATGATTCAGACAGCGACTTCGAGAAAATTTCGGACGACAACTTACACCTACACGGTGAAATTTAAAAACTTTGCGCCTGACGTTCCAGCCGAGAAAGCAGCAGGTTTCATTACGGACTTATTTGACTCACTGTTAGAGGAACTCAAACGTCAGTGTCAAGTCAGAACTCAAGGTCGTTTGAGCCTATCTATGTATCACGAAAGTTTGAACTCTCCTGTATGTCTCGGGTTTAGCACACCTGCAGAATTAACTTCTTCCAAACTATTGAGGGCTATTGCTTCGACGATGCAGACGATGAGTGAAAAATTTGACATCACCGATGGAAAAGTGACCATTCATATGGCATACGTTGTGCCTCCATGGGAAGAAGACAATAACCACCATTGATCTGCTTGTAAATAAGTTTACCTAGCACAGATTTACAGATGAAAGGGAGTGTGTGATGGAAAACATCTACGCTGGGACACAAGTAGTAGCTGACCAGATTTGAAAACAACGTGCGTGACTGATAAAAAGAAAAGCACGAATTTTGTCCAGTTGGATCGTTTGTTTCTTGTTTGAGCTTTTTCTCAAAAAATGGACATTAATTGTAGCATGAAAAATGTCATTCTTTTATGAAATGTATATACGTTGTATATGTTTTTTGAAGGCATGAACTTTAATTTTTAAAAGTAGTTTCTA
This sequence comes from Megalonaias nervosa, assembly GCA_016617855.1. Classification (NCBI taxonomy): domain Eukaryota; kingdom Metazoa; phylum Mollusca; class Bivalvia; order Unionida; family Unionidae; genus Megalonaias; species Megalonaias nervosa. The sequence continues at coordinate 7,516 of JAECUM010029875.1, forward strand.
GAACCAAGAAATAGATAACTTGTATGTATTAAATGGACAGTGCTTAAACCAAAGCACAGGCCGTAGAGCCCATGTATATATTTGAATAAATGTTTGTACCCATACAAAAGTCTTTTCTTTTGGAGTCTCTATTCTGTCTGCGAGTATTTCTTTGCAACATCTCTGTCCCCTTTTCTGTGTGTTTGGATGTGTATTTGTTTGTTTCTGTATGTCTATGTTTGTCTCTCTCAACCCTTTGTCCAATAAATACATTTCACCCTATAAATAGTTTTGACCCTATAAACCCCACGACATTACCCATGTTCAATTTCCATTGACCTCCAGTTGACATTCTCATGTTAAATTCCCATTGTCCCCAAAGTACAAACCACCTCTTCTACCACAGAAGCCTACGTGAGACTATAAATCTTGAGGCCACGGTACAAACGACCAAATTTAACATAGAAGTCTACGTGAAGCTATAAATCTTGAGGTTACGGTACAAACGACCAAATTTAACATAGAAGTATACGTGAGGCTATACATTTTGGGGCTATAGTGTCGGGACCCTTTTTTAACATAGAGGTCTACGTGGGGCTATAAATTTTGGGGCCATAGTGCCGGGACCTGTTTTTAACATTACGGTCTACGTGGGGCCATATCGCCCCCATATACTACTGATGTATTTGCTCTGGTACTGGTGTCTATGAGTTGATATCACTTTCCAGAAATAAACGTAATATTTGTACGTGCATTGCATAGCCAAGAACCATTACATGCAGACAACAACTAATCTAATAGTCTTCCGTCTCGCTGTTTCCTATATCTTTATCCTGTGTATAGGTATGGTAATTTTCATCTTGTGTATAGGTATGGTAATCTTCAGCCTGTGTATAGGTATGGTAAACTTCATCATGTGTATAGGTATGGTAATCTTCATGCTGTGTATAGGTATGGTAATCTTCATCTTGTGTATAGGTATGGTAATCTTCATCCTGTGTATAGGTATGGTAATCTTCATCTTGTGTATAGGTATGGTAATCTTCATCCTGTGTATAGATATGGTAATCTTCATCCTTTGTATAGGTATGGTAATCTTCATCCACAAAGTAGTTATGCCTACGGAGCCTTAAACACATAACCTTTATTCCATTTTACCATTGCCCAGTATGTGTTTGTATAGATAAATCTTTCTGTGAAATATGCCTTTTTGAATTCATTCTTTAAATCGATAAGGATAGATGGAAGACTAGTTTGGAATGGGAATTATAAAATCTCGAGAGGCTAGTAAGATTATTGAAGAAAGTGCATATTTTGTGCTGTGCTGCTGAAACATCACAATGGAAACAAAATGTTTTGGGTTTCTTTAATATGGAAAAATCGATTGAAACGACCTATTTTTTAATACATAATAAACAAATACAGTCATTATTATAATTACACTGTTGTAGTGCATATCTATTTTAAGAAGATATTTGACACTGAATGTACTTTTGTCTCATCTTTTGATAAGTCCGATGGTGTGACTGTTCTATGTTTTAAGTCGGTCATTCGATTAAGCTCTGGTACATTGACCTGGAGTTTAAACCAGTCAGTAGAATGTTCATTAGGGTCCTGTCAACTCCACAAAATTAAATGCTATTGTGATAAGATAGGACCATTACACTCGTTCATGTCAAGCAACCGCGATGCCTGCAAACTTGTTACCCAACATTGCCCATTAATACAGGTTAACTCCATTGCGGAAAACCGTTTTTAGAGTTGACTGCTTTCGTATATACCTATGTGTGTATGATTATGTTTTTAGAGTGAAGCAACGGCGGGGAATATCTATATCTTTCAGCACGTGACTGTTATCTCTCGCCACGTGACTGCTATCGTTCTCCACATTGCTACCTTTCGCCATGTGATCTTCTACTGCGACCATACTTCAACAAATTGGCAAAACGCTCTGATTTCCAACGTCACTTGAGTATTCATTCACAATAATTAAGATATAGATTAATTGCAGCACATTTGCATCCTAAAACGTGCATCGATTGTAACCAACGTCTCTGAAACAGGAAATTTCGGATTCTCATGACCTCACCACAAGACTGGTGCAAATTATATGGTCTGAGTTCGAGTGGAAAAAAAAACAGTTTGGTAAATGTTGTTAATTTTCAAAATTCATCTTCTTGTGACTTTATATTGAATAAAAATCAATTCTAGTTCGAAGTTCAATCGACGACTACATCATTTGTTTCTTGCTTATCAGGCATAATCTTAAGGATATGAGTGGCCCTTATTTTTGACCTGTTGACATTCATATTTTTGCACGCGTTTTCTGTAATACACAATTCGCACGTGTTTTACTGCCACAGCCTTGATGGTCTTTAGCCAAAGTTAGTTTGAACATGGATTTGTGCTTCAAGGTAATTTGTAGTTTTGCTCTGTATTCTTCAATTATTTTTACTCTCAGACATAAGATGAGAATCTTTTCAGTGGATGTTTGATGCTTTAAAGTTGCATGAATACCGACAATACGTCATTGTCACTTGGCCCTAATTTGTTTTGTTATAAATATGAGAACATTTAATCATTCGTTATGGAATCGTATCGGAAAAGTAGAATTCACACTCAGGATGGTGATTTTTTATTCTCCATCGACGCATATGAAGGACTATATTATTCTCACATTCCAGTCTTTGTAGAATCGTGTTTTCCGTTGCATAAAAATAACAGGGAACGTGTTTTTCTTTCATCACATGACTGCTTACTTGCATCACATCCCTTTCTACTGACAGAACAGTGCACACAAAGCGGCAAAACTTCGATTTCAATCATCTTTCTTTCACAATAATCTAGATAAACATTAATTGCAACACATTTACGTCCTCAAAGGAATTACAGTTGAAGCTGATTTCCCGCCAAAAGGACGTTTGCTTATCAACCTAGGCACAGGTACAGTTTCTATAATCCAAGTCTAAGCTACATGTACAGTTTCTAAATAAAACAAATCCATATTCTTGTTTTTAAACATGCAAAGAACATGCATGATCAAAGGTGAATTGAGAACTTATATCATTGTTTATTGTCTGACTCCTTTAATTTTAGGGGTTAGAGTGGATCTTAATTTTAAACCTGCTCACGCTTGAATCATTGTTCAAACTTTCTTCATTACACAATTCAAACACGATGCATTTCGATTTTATCTCGACTGTCTTCACCTCTGTTCTTTGAATGCTGGGATTGTTTAAACGTGATGGTAAGTTTACAGTGATTCTTCAGCGACAACCTCACTATTTACCCTATGCAACCGACAGAACGTTTTATTTAGGTTGCAGTATTATCACAAAACGCCATTTTGATGTCAAACCAAATATTCTATTATGAATGCGAGAGAAAAAAATCCTTTATTACGCATTAATGTTGGATACGAAAATTCAACCCTCGAGATCAAAAGTCTCCTATCCTTTTTCGGTGCCTTTATATTATTTCCACATTCTTACAGATGTATAATCTTGCTTTCCGGAGAGATCAACAAAGAGATTATCTCTTCTTTCAGCACGTGACTTTGTCTTTCGTCACATGAATTTCTAATGTAGTAGTGAGCACACACTGGCAAAAACTCCGATTTCCACATCACGTGAGCATTCTCACAATAAGTAAGATAAATGTCGATTGCAACACTTTTATGCCCTAAAACTAATAGTGCTTAAAGTTGTGTCCTGCAAGAAAAGACATTTCGCACTGATCAACCTGGCTATATGTACATCATCTGTAGTGTGGTTTTGAATGGGAAAAGACATAACTGTATTTTTTATTTTTTAGATTCATAGCTTTTTATTTTATATGAAAGGACGCGCAATGTAAGATCAAAAATGAATCGAAGACTGTACCATTATTATTTTGTTAGTTTGCTTTAATCATAGAGATAAGAGTGAACTTTGTTGTGTTCACATTTATATTATCGCGCAAACTATTTTTATTATATAAATCAGGTTGCTGTGTATTGCTATTGCCTAGTCTGTCTCAGCCACTGTTCTTTGAGCTCTAATATCTGTTTAAACGTGGTCGAAAGTTTACAAGGAGTATTTCAGTGTTAACCCAACGTTTTGACACTGTCTCAAGGTGAAGAAATTTGCGAAGTATTGCTATCCCACATTTGGATTTGGACTCTCATATTTTGTTCACGAGTGTGAGAAAAGTATTCCTTCATTATGCCCCAGTGTTGAATAGGTAAACTCCACTCTCGGAATTAGAACTGTGCAACAATTCTGACCCTCGGATGGAATTTTTTTGTCTACATCGATGCAATGCATATGAAGGATTCTATTCAGCCTACCACACATTACGTCATAGTAGCGTATAAATTAGCTCATCCCCATTCAAACGTGTTTTCATGACTTCATCATCGACATGATGTCACATCGCCTGATATTTTTCTATCGGTTTAGTTGACTAAGTTTATGCATCAGTTTTAACTATATTTTAGAGTTTACAGTGAATTCTTCAGCGTACAGCTATGTAATACTCTCTGAAGATTTAAAATTTAAATGGATTCTTTGTCCATTTCAGTGCTTTGGGCTCTAGTTTGTTCAAATGAATCATTTTCGAGGAAAAATAGTCCACCATGTATGTTGAATTTGGACAAGTCTCCCTATTGGTGCGCATTGAACTTGGGAAGGCCTTGTTCCTGCTGACCCAGTATGACCCATAGATGGGATTTTACATATCGCAGATCAATACAGTATGATGGATTACATTATTCTAATAAAGATTCTACTAACATGTCAAATCTCCAAGTCATTCTGTCATCAACCTGCTTCATGTATTGCTGACTGTTTGTTCATCATGCCATACAATGACCACCTGGAATGTATTGAAGCCAAGAAGACAATATATTATCTTCCTCATTTGCCGCTAATTTTTATGCTATCATTTAGATCTAGTTAGTTAAGAACATAAAACAAGCAAAGCCTAGCAGAAGAGAGTGCAGCTTGAGTGATGTGTTTACACTGGCTAGAAATGTTTTTAAAACCATGAAACCATGAATCCAAATTGACCTGGTTAGAATAATTTGTATCTTTTCGAACATACTGTAATAAATTTGGAGTGTGCGCATTGGTTATAGAGCCCGTTTTAAGGAATTCTTAGATTTTTGTGATTACTTGTTTGATTATTGGAACTCGGTCCAGTGGAGATATTCCTTAGCCCAAAATAATTAGTTAATTACTAGGAGCAAACGTCACGGAGTGAAGTGTTAGTGAGTTTCCATGATGCCATGGTTTACTTTTGGTGAATTCAGGTCAGAGCCGCATGAGTGTCCCTGTCGTTCCATAGTCCCTATTAAACTCTAGTGGTGTACATTTAGGTTTTGAGTTGAAAATCCATGGATTTTTTTTTTCTTCTCTCTCTCTCTCTCTCTCTCTCTCTCTCTCTCTCTCTCTCTCTCTCTCTCTCTCTCTCTTGTGTTTGTGACTATCATCGCCAGGAATGTAAATCGTAGAAAGAACTGTTCACTCGCAAGCGAAGTCTAAAGGACTCACGGTACTAATTCAGCTCCAATAGTAAACATGAGCAAACACCAATTTCTGAATGTTCATGGTCAAACCAATATGTATCATTATTATACGCTCATTTTTGTTTTCTCCGTGAACTTTACATTTTCAGAATTATGCAGTATTTTACGATACTGAACGCCTTTATTCTGCACGACAGGTGCGTCTAAGAACAGTATAGTGTATTAGGAACTACTTTGTAAACAAACCATATACACTCATGTAGGAGACGCTTTTGGTAATAGTTTATTAAATTTGTTTGTTGATGAACTAAAGAAGCTGTTTCGCCTATTTGAATATAGAGATAATAAAATGAACGATGTGGACGAGTTTACTGAGTCACAAATTAAACTTTCCAACAAGCAAACAAATGAATGTGATATTCGCAATGTCCACAACGAACGTGAGAGACGCAGTATTGAAAATACCATTGTGATCATTTATACAGTTATTTAGAAGAAATGTTCGTAACTTTACGTGAATGGAATGGTTGAGACTATGACCAGTGCTCTCTAGGGTACATAAAATAGCATAGAAAAACATTTTGATTCCAAGAGCTATCGCATATCTATCTGAGACGTACCATTTTACTAGACAGTCAAAAGAATAAATTCGAGAAAAAAATGCAATTGAATGTTTTGATGGGAAACTAAGAGCGTCAGATCCAATAGGCCAAAACAACTGAAAAGTATTATTTCCGCTGACTGAATGGACTGTCACACAACAGCTACTTTGCAATTTTCCTAGTTTAACTATTTTGATACGATGTTATGCTAGCGATAGACATATACTGTATGATTCAGGTCATAGCTGATGTCCCGTCAACAGCGAGCATGCAAGTGACAGGGCATACACGTCTTCTTCAGCTGGTAATAAAAATGGTCATAAATACACTTTCACTTATGCATCTTAAAATGCACTTCCTTAGTTAGTTCTCCAAAATCCAAATGACATCACCCATGTCATGGAAAACCTGATACACACCAAAATAGTTCTGTAATTTCTATTGCATTTCTAAAAGAAATCACATTCTCCTTGCTGCACTGAACTGACCCAATAAATCCAGTCCATCATAATCAGAAAAGCAGAATTGAGTTGGATCGACAGAAAAGCAAACTCCATCCATTCCAGACCAACTGCAAAAGTTTTTCAATGTGCGTTCATTCAAAATATGACTGTAGATTTCAAGTTTAAATAGACAAAAATGAGAATTCTTTTAAACTAATGTCGAGCGCTCGACGAAGTTCAAAGGTCGCTGGGCGGTGCTATGTGCGTATTAATATTGTTACTGTGTATGGATGAATCTACGGTTTTGAAATACAGTACAAATTTAATTACTTTGTTTCTGGTAGTGTATTCCTTTACTATTAAGCCTTAGGTAGGAAAACGACATGATTATACAATAAAAAGGCTACTGCATTTGTATGGGTAAATATGAATTCGTTCTTTGGACTAATACTGAACTCCGGAAATTTGTCCAGTATTACTAAGAAAAACTCTTTCATATTTTCCGATACAAATGCTGAAAGCTAAAAGTATAGAACATCCTAGATGGCAGCTTCTTTGAAAACAAAACCATATGAGCCGCGGTATTTTATGGATTTGTTTGCAACATGTGTTTTTAATTCCGCAGCAAAGAGTTAGGTGCTAATTTTAATAATGAGTTTTCCAAACTAAAGTCTGTAAAATTTCTTAAATTCCATTAATAAAACAGTATCTTTTTAATTTCAGTTACAGATAGTATAAACCGTCAAAAGATTTTTTTACTAAACATTTTCTTTCATTATTCTGGCCAGCCACACCTATATATACTCTATTTTATGTCCACCCATTTCTTGTCTGCTTCCCATTCTTCCATATTATTAGTTCTGTGAGTTCTGAAATTCATATGGAAGAAAATAGTCTTTCTCTGCAAAAACACTATGAATGTACAGTGTAGCAAAAACCAAATGGTAGTACTCCAACAAATGCCCGAGTTAACTGGATTAACAGGACCCACTTTCGATTTACGTTATAATACCATTAATATATCAGCTCTTATTTTAGGGCAGCGGAAAGAATGTTTTCGAAATTCAAGTTTACGCTTGCTAGCTCGCTAGTGACCTGCTCAGATTTTATCCAATGCATAGGAAATGTTGACTTCATATCATCGAGAGAGAGCCAGATACCAAACAGAGACTAAGAGAGACAGAGAGAGATTCCCTGAAATTTCTCTTGTCATCATATAACTAATTCAAGGGTGTGACACATCGAAATTATTGAGAGGACTGGCACGTTACAGTAGCACAGTAATCAACTCGTATTAATAACAAAGGCTCATTTGCAACCGTCGATCACGTTCGAGACTTATACTCAACTTCAAGTAACATTGTGAGAAGCAGGCAAACCACCAATTAATAATAATGGATTAGCCGTTCATACTGATCGTCAAACAAAAAGCATGAATGTTTAAGACTGTAAGAAATTATATCTGGTCATATGTTTTCTCGAAAACAGATTTTGTAAGTCCAGCGCTGCAGGAAAATTGTGGAGGAAACTCTATATACTAAAACTGAAGGTTAGACTTGTCTAACCGTTTTCAATATGAAACTGAAAGCCGGACTTGTCTATTCGTTTTGAAACTGAAACTTAAGGATAGACTTGTCTAGTCGTTTTCAAATTGGCATGATATTTAAGAGATGTTTGAGATTATTATCATCGAAACTTCAACCCCCTCACCCCACTCTCTCTCTCTCTCTCTCTCTCTCTCTCTCTCTCTCTCTCTCTCTCTCTCTCTCTCTCTCTCTCACACACACACACACACACACACACACACAAGCACAAACATAAACACATTGCACACGTTCCACTAAGAATGATATAACTGTACGCAGTACTGTTGCGAGTCTTCACAGACTCGGAACTGAGTTTCTATGAGATTTACCTTGCAAAACTGTTACGGTGGCCCAAGTGAGATTCAATAATGCAAAAGATGCACTGTTCATGCCCTCAGTACCGATAGCTCATGGTTGGTGTGATGTACTGACTGGAATGTAGCCTACACAAACTAAAAGTTCTCATTTTATTGATACAAATTATGTACAAAAAGATGAACGTCCCTTTACGGATCACAAACTACACTGACCGCCATTTTCCTTTTCTCTTCGGTTAGCTGGCTGCCCGAATCTATTTTTAACACTCGCTTAATTCAGAAACATTAACATATAACTAGGTGGCCACATGATGACGTTTTGAAACACGAAATTGCATGTTACATGCAATATTCATATTATCTGCAATTTTATTGCTGGACGACATGGAAATGTTTTGATTAAGGATACTTGGGCTTTCTTTGTTGTGCAATTGATGGAACTGTTTTATTTTGCGCGGAATTCTAATGTATTCTTTGAACGTTGAAAATATTTTTAAGCATCTGATTTAGTATTTGGATAAATTAGTAGTTATCTGGGGTGGGGCGTGTTTCTTCTTTCTAATCTTTCATTTTCTGCTAAAATTCTTATAACAAGCAAATTATCACAGAAACCAGAAATGGAAAACCGGAAACGAAGATTAAACAGAAAGTTGGAATGGTAACTTTTACAGGTGCAGACTAAAGCAATAACAAGCATTTGAATGTTTGTACGGAAGTTCTATCAAAAGTGCTAAGAGCCGTGTATAATACTCAATGGTGTACATCTTGCTAAACTGTATTCATAGGGCAATGTCTCAGGGAAGTAAATTAAAACAAGACGTCCAATAATAACGAGAAACATTTAATAACCATTAGGTTCGTCTTGTGTATGGTCCCTTGGAGGAACGGAAGGATGAGCTAATTTTGAAATCTTCGCACGACATAAGATGAAATGATTTGATTTATGTCGATAAATGGCCTGGAAAATAAATTACGTACTAACGTCAGTCGAAAAGTAGCAATGTTAATGCAAAATCAATGATGTGTAGTCAGTCTGTTTGCTCTATATTTAGCATTAGGAAGTGGTAAATCATGATTAGAACAAATCAGATTGCTGACGGTATTACCAATTATTACGTGTTTTCACAGTATGTTAAATACTAGAATTTGTACCGGTAAAATACCATCCATGTATATGTGTGTATTCAGTCTTATGGTTAATTAGCAGTGCAGAAACAAATTATACATTATGTCAACAAAATCACACATGTTGGTCTTGTGGATAATGTGAAGAATAATGAACTTTTGATCTTCATTATCAATACCTACCTCTTCTTCACCTAGAAAAGATTTATCATCATCAAAAACAATACGACTAACTTTAATCATACATTTGTAAGATTCTCTCCTTTTAATGGGATTTAACACAAGTCCGATTGACTCTAAAACGCCTTTGATCAGTGCTAAGTCGGAAAACTGAATCCTTCCAGAGCATATATGCTAATGATACTATGCAAAAGCAATGAATTTGTAACGTCCCCTTTCAATGAAAATATACCACAAGTTGAGGAAAGCAGTTTAGACTCATATAATTAATGGCTTTACGTAATGCTCAAAACTGTAAGTCATATTTCTAACAGAGAAGGTTCGCATGCAAGCGCTCATGCTGTCAATTTCAAGAGCGACCTTTGGATGTTACCGGCATGATGTACGCAATGAACTCTGATTTTATGGATCGACAGCAGAGGTGCGACCACATCTGTCAGCTTTAATGTTGCAACCAAAATATGTACTCGCAAATCATTCAGAAGCGGTGCGAGAACGAGAGAGTGGCATTTCGGTTGAGACGGAGCAATTGCTCCGGGTGCCAGGTAAGGGAACACCGTCCAGAGTTTTTTGGGTTTTTTTTTCTTTTTTATTTGCAGGTGAAGCATTTATAGTATATCACCTTCGCTTTAGTTTAACAGGGACAATTCTCCGCAAAACGCACATTTAGAAGGGCGGAGGTTGGTGACTGACATAAAATTTGTTCTTTGTAGTAAAGTAGGGGCGCGACAAGTAACACAGCCCTTGAAGGCCTCTAACCTTGGTGCCGCCATGGCAATCATTATTAACTGGATGTTAGCAAGACAAAGTGCTTTTGTTGATACGCAATGCTATCTCGGCTGCAAGGGCCCGAATTCGGTGAAACTGGTGACATTGGTAGCAAATCCAAGTAAAATTCTTCAGTTAAATCCCGTTTGAGCTATCGTATCTATAAATCTTCTTGTGTTCAAACACTGATACAATCATCAATATGTACTACGCATTGATCGACGATCATGTTATAAATCTATCTCATTTAGGTCGAAGTACATCAATAACGATATGTCAGCAAATACAAATATAAATTATGATTTGGTCCATTGTGTTACACTGACAATAACCTTATGCGTGTCTGGGTCCATTCTTTTCTTCCTAAGAGTAATTTATTTTGTTTGTGTTCCATATTTTCCTTTTGTGGTTTTGTGCAATAATGAAATCCCAAATATTGCATAAAGCAGGAATATACGATGATCCCAGATGCTTCACTTATCATTGACTTTAGGTAAGTGGAGTCGACACAGATATGTATTGCATTTGTTGATTCCTGTTATTTCAACTGAAAAACTGTTATCTGAGTTTGAGTTAGTTTAACGCCAATCGGTCAGGAGTGCCTACTGTCAAGGGACTTGCTGTACTATGTTAAACTGATAATAACCGTTTATTTATTTCGTCTTTACTTTCCTTTGAACCGGCTATTGGTATAATTAACTGACTTTTGACAGAGATAAGAAAGTGGAAAAAATTGAACTTCGACCGAGACCAGTATCAGTAGAATTCTGGAGCAGGCGAAACTATTGCGCCAGAGAAAATGTAACTTACAAGTGCATGTTTTCTCTCTGGAAAACTCTTACAGAGACTTGCAAAGGATTAGAATAAGTAACCAGTGTTAACATACTCAAAGATATGTGACGAAATTAAACGGGGAAAAATCTCGCAGACAATGATGTTTTGAACATCATTTAGTCTGTGATGCAGAAATAATGATATATTACTTAATTATTTTAACTGTGGAACTTCGTAATAGATTTTAAAATATAACCTTTCCATTGAAAAGATTTATTTAAAAGAAAACGAAACACTAATTCCTGTTTAGAATATTTCTTGAAACAAACATTCCTAAGTCATCCAATGGACCACAAATCTGTGTATCAATCAAATTATATCTCTTTCTATTGTTTCAAATGTATATTTCTAGCCAATTAAATGTTTATGAACATAAATACCCATATGTTTGTGCTGTGTGGACTATATTTGGTTTTCCATTCAAATAAAGGCCCTTGCCTGAGGAGACGCCAAGGTAGACAGATCATATTTGATCCAACGCTAGGATTTAAATGTGCACCTTTTCGGTTTCAAGTCGGCAACCACTCCGGTCGCCATTAGTCGCCTGTTACAACACGCGGGAGGGACCAATTCAACATCCCCTAGCACACAGTTGTCCAAAATGACAAGTACATGAAATATAGAGTTTCTTTCTGGTTGAGCTCTGAATAAATTTAGAGGTCTGCATTTTCTCCTGATAAAAAATATATGTGCAGACAACTGTAATAATAATAATATTAATATTAATATTAATATAAACAGCTGCCTATATCACTAGTTTTCAATACTTTCTTATTAATATTGGTAAAATCTAAAACATTGGCGGTTACGTGAATTCGTATAAAAATATATCAATTTTCTAATTAGTCATTGGAAGTTGAGTCTGTTATCTTGTCAGATTAATCTTACCACATTCTAATATGGAATGTGTTCTATTTATCGCGGAATGATGTTAAGTTTAGTTCTATCTACCTTAGTTCTCTGTGAGAATACAAAGAGCAGCCAATGATATAATGGTATTCAAAATGTCGACAGCATTGGTTTCTTAAGAAAACTACAGATCTAGTTGATATTTGAGGAATATGAGTCTAAATCGGAAAAGGGATTCAATACACTCGCGCTAGATTAAGAAGAATCAACAAAAGAGATGAAATTGTGGATTATTTTGAATGACAGATGCAGGCAGAATATGGTCGTTTGAGCGAAAGGGCTTCAACACAGTGTTATATATGGATAGCCATACATTTGATTGCATTCCACGAATATCTTACGATGGCACATCGAATAATAGTACCAGTCTCTGTATCTATACGGGATGAATACACAATTCTAGCTGAATAGAGATATTTGAATCAGTTAAAGATCCCTGAAGATCTACCGAGAAAATTTTATTAATGTCTTATTTGCATTCAACAACACTTTAGTATTGGATTTGCAAGACATCGAATAGCCTTTTGGCTTCATGTCTTTATCATGAGCTGGTTGGATAAAATATGTCCACAACGACGCCGGTTTATTCCATTTACTTAAATCAAACAAAGAAACAAACTGTTACCTCTGCAAATTGGTGTTAGAAATGTGGTTTATATAACAAATTGTGGCGATACCTTTTTCCAAATTGTAAATGTTAACTCTATCTTTTATTTTTATACCTTTTGCTGAGTTTTTGACATCTTTACTGTTCACATTTTTATCATTCTGTACTTTATATTTACATCTATTTAGAAGGGTTTATCTTGCATAAGGTTTGTAAAATATTTTACTTATACGTTGTTAGAACTTCAGTTTTAATTGGCACCAGATAATGGTCTTTGTGCCGTTCAAAACATATACATACACACATTAATGCTCTGCTTGCTATTGGGAGTAAATGTGAAACAATTTGAAGGAGTAAATTGTTCTTGAGATATCAGTTTTGGAATCATTCAGCCATACAATCATTCATCCATACAGTCATTCAATCCATATAATTATTTATCCATACAATCAGTCAGCCATATAATCGTTCATCCATATAATCAGTCAGCCATATAATTATTCAGCCATACAATCATTCAATCTATACAATCATTTAATCCATATAATCATTCATCCATACAATCAATCAATCCATACAATCATTCATCAATACAATCAGTCAGCCATATAATCATTCAGCCATACAATCATTCAGCCATATGTCGGTAATCATTCAGCCATATACAGGTACTCATTCAGTCATACAATCATTCACTCATTGATTCATTCAGGGTAAGAGATGAAGGCACTATAAAAAAATACGGTGCTCAGCCCATGTCCTAACTTTGATCTCGCGAAGGATGACCTGGTCAAATGACAGACTACAGAAGAAATAAAGAAAAACCCAATAGTTTTAAAGTAGAATGTGCGCATTGCGATTAAAAATAAGTAGATATCAAATTGATTAATTACGTGTATTATGCATGCTTCATTTATCTGTGAATTCTATATTTAACATAATGTCCTATTCAATCGCATTCCTACTAATTAATCTTTCTATTTATTGCACTCCAGATATTATTTTTATGCTCACAAGATTCTTGTTACTGCGACAATTGCGGACTGATTAAAAAATGTCCGAGCAAGCGTGTACCTGACAGATCGTATCAGGTCATATTTGAAATAAAATATATTTTGTTTTGCAATGCGATTTGTAATGCAGTGCGGTCATTATTTGAAGTGTAGAATGTTACTGTTAGTATACACGCTATTAGGCACTTTTATTCTTACAAAGACGTAATCAGTGCCAGATTACCAAATAAGCAGAGTAGGCACCGGCCTAGGGGCCCCGCGACAACGGATCAATAATATTGAATTGATTTGATCTTTACGTATTAGGAGATGATTTGCGACGGGGAGGGGGGGGGCTAGATTTCGACTGCCTAGGGGCCTCCACAGGGTTTAATCCGGCACTGGTCGTAATATATTTTATAATGATTTTGTGTGTGTGTGTGTGTGTGTGTGTGTGTGTGTGTGTGTGGATCAGATTATTTGAGGTTGATCAATCCCGTATTTTTCAAAGAGACATATTATAGTGCCAAATTCGTAATAATTGCATTGTGATCCTCTTAATTCACCATTAGCGTTTTTTTTCAAAAAAATAGTTGGAAGCTGTTAATGTGTAACATAGCACGGAAGAAACGAATTATAATGCAAACATTTGCTTCTCAAAAATTAAAGTTGATCTAATGTGTTTGAATGGGTTGTAACTTTAGATTGACAAGAGAAAGGTTTTGAAAAAGCAGGAACGATAGAACTATAGAGGATGACATAATAGTTGGACGTTGTGAGTGTCTGATAAAACACTAAAGAGAACATACTGTATGCCACATCAGCTAGGCCTCGGTAGTGCAAACAAACACCGCGGGCACATAAAGGTCATTGGCAAAATACTATGACTTCTATCCTTTCAAAATGACTGACTTTTCAATGTTAGGGCAATCATAAAGTATAACCTTAAATAATTGTACTAAATAATAAGGCGAATTCTATTCCTGGTTGAGTTTATAACACTCACCAAAGTGGCACAGAGAGTCTTAAATAAGGAAAGCTTCATCTTGTAATGTGGTGAGCATTTACAATGATTAGTTGGGTTTTTGTATTAATTTGTATGATAAAAACGTTTGTATTACGCTATTTTTGTTCATGATTAAATAAATAATGATTTCTCTCTCTCTCTCTCTCTATCTCTCTCTCTCTCTCTCTCTCTCTCTCTCTCTCTCTCTCTCTCTCTCTCTCTTCATGTTGTTTTAAACAAAAGATCATGTTTCATGTGTCGGTACATCAATAAAAAAGCCTTATATGAATAATTTAATGACATCAATCTCTAAAGCAGTTAGTTCCATTATCTTGTCATCGGAGTCACGTAGACAAGAGCATTTATCAAGACCTGACCAATTAAATGCGGTTTCAAATAACTGAAAAGCAAACAGTCCTTGCGACACAGTATGGGCTTTTCGACAACGAGTTTTTGTAACCTATGGCATTTAGCATTTAATACATCGGTAAAAAAAATGTTACATTCTTCGCATGAAAATGCTAGAGGAAAACAAAGTAATTGACATAATGCAAGTTTAACACTTGACACTGAAATTGCACTGTGTGAATTCGGTTACGAGTAAATGGCATGGTATTTATTCATATATAACTATTTGTATGCCGGTCTTCTTATATGCGGCGGGAACATTAAGAAAAGAAACCTTCACAATGAACATTACAATTTATGTTTGAAATGAAATGCAATAGTTCTCTTCTTAAACAGTCTCCTATTTGTTTTTAACTAACTTGTTTTCAGTAAAATCTTTGTTCTTGTTCATAAGGTGGAAACAAATCAATCATGTAATCTGAGACTGGCAGTTTGTTAGAACTTATAACCTGTTCTGCAGGCGCCTTACTCTAGGTAGATCAGGATCTTTATTTGTTTTGCAGTTTGACTCGACTTATAAGTGAGTAAAGTGAGTATCTACGGTATGGTCTGGGACACGCATGATCACACTGCAGTTTTTCCCATTGCCATCTAACAATAGTCAAAACTATAGAAGATTCAGAATAGTTAGACGAAAAAGAAGGAATTAAAAGTGGAGGGTATTAAAAGAGTTTCAATTGTGTTTATGAACAAACTCATGTGCTCAATCCATTAACGCCACGTACCGCAAATTGTTTAACTCTTGAGCAGAATATGCATGTTATTGGACAGGAAGTTGACAAATATCGTGGTATCACGAAGCAAAGATTGATTGCGCAGTATATCATTAAATAGGAAATCAATTTTGCGTGGAAACGAAAACTTCCCTTGAATGCATGTAATAGCAGGTGAATTAAATTTACAGCATTAGATAATTCCTTGGTTGCGTAATGAAAATAAATATGTTGATACATGGACCTAAACAAAGAATTAGAGACACATTACAAACGTTACACAGCATTGTAACCATTATCTTTCAGGCCATGATGTCAAATGAAAATCAGTTCAGCCTCAGATAAAAATAAATTTTAAACTGTATTACCATGACAACAGAACAAAGTAACACCATTTGCATAGTAAACATCATCACAAAATCTATCAGAAATATTTTTTCATTCAAAAGTTATATCTTTACAAAAGTTGTGAATTACAAAATGCCTCGTTCCATCTCGAAACTTAAACTGAAAAATGCACAAAGGAAAATACTCATCCAGAGCTTGGAACATGGACTACTTGTTTATATAACGACAAATCTTGTATCGCTGCAATGTGCAAATCTGGGCTGTGTGTGTGTGTGTGTGTGTGTGTGTGTGTGTGTGTGTGTGATAAGGCAAGAAAAACTGACATGCTGGTGTCAAAAAAGAAAATAAAAAACGGAACTGTACAATGCACTGAATGATTGTCTTATCATGTGTTTATTCTGGGACATAAGAAGAAAACTGGGAGTGACTATACACTGTGGCATAAGAAGAAAACTGGGAATAACTATACACTGTGGCATAAGAAGAAGTCTGGGAATGACTATACACTGTGGCATAAGAAGAAATCTGGGAATCGCTCACACTTCATTTGCTTTAGGCAGATTTTATTTGCGAGAATGATGTGCTTATCAATGACAAAAGTAATATACAATACACTTTCAGTTCAATTTAATTTCTCTATCAGAAATAACATAATGAGTAATAATAATGTGTACACTTCCATGCAGGTAAGTTGAATATTACGAATAAAAATATTATCCTAAGGCATAAATGGTGTCCTCAGTCAAGCTATGTAGTGAATATGGATTCTAATATGGCCACCATATAATTGTGCCAACATACCTTTCTCCGAGTGGATTTGACAGGACATAATACATGTTCTACTAAGACGTCAAATCGCAACGTCAGTCTGTCATCACCGTCCTTCATTTAATACTGACTGCCTCTTCACGTGTTTTATATTGACCGACTAGAAAATTGTAAAACCACCAAAATGTAATGTGTTCCAGCTTCACATCGGATTTGATTATGTTGTTCAGAATTCCTCTATAATTAATACCTATATACAGTGTGTTTACAGAATATACATACTGAGTATAGTGAACGATGCGATGGCACTCTTTATAAACTAAAATAATCATTCTAATGTTTGTACAGTGCTTCTGTCAAAGTTGTCAATGGTCATATATAATGTCCTATTGCTTCCGTCAAAGAGGTCAAGGGTCATTTAGAATGTTATGGCTTCTGTCAAAGACGTCAGGAGTCAAAAAGAATGCCCTATGGCTTTTGTCAAAGGGGTCAAGGATCATATATAATGCTCTTTGACTTCTGTCAAAGTGGTCAAGGGTCACATATAATGCCCCATGGCTGGGATACAGCAACGAGTCAGATAAGCTGCTACTAGAAGGAATAAACGTTTAATTGGAAGTATATTAAGAAAGCATGGGATTTGACTCGTTCTGAGAAAGGGCTTAAGAAAAACGGAAAAATGAGGTAATTTCGAAATTTGCATCTGCGATGGGATGAAATGATTCGATTTAGGTCAGTAATTGGCTTAGAAAACAGCTGGACTAATTGAAACTCGTGGCTATGATTACTAATGCCAAATTAATGTCTTATGGTATATTTATTCTAAATGTAGCCATAAGAAGTCTTAAATCAGAATTATAGTAAAGAAGATTACTGGATGTATTACACATTATTGCATGTTAACATAGTTCATATGATGTCATATAGGTAACGGCAGAATTTATATTGGTAATATGCCATTGATATTTATATGTGCATTTGGTCGCTGTCAGTAAGCCACATGGCTAATTAGCAACGATGAACCAAATTATCAGATTAAAACTCACTTCATTTTACTCTAAAATACAAATTGGTATTATCTGAAACGTGATGAGATAATGCATTTCTTTTATTTTTCATCACTATCATCAACTAGCAATTACCATTACATCATCATCATCATCATCATCACAATCGCATACTTAACAAAAGGCGAATGCAGTGAAGAATGGCTATGCCAACCCATTCTTGTAAATTACTGTTCTGAGAGCAGCATTAAAGATATGTTGTGGTCGATATGATAAAACATTATGTTAATAATTAAGTGTACAAAAGTACATAAGAAATGGAATTTTCGCTTTCCTTTTAATTAAAATATAACAGCATCTCTGGGAGAAGGGGGCAGTGAAATAATTCTGCTCTGTCAGATCAGGGTAGTTCAAAGTAAATCAGTAATATAAAGACACATCATTCGATGGTGTGATGCCGATATATTATACAAGAGACTATCTGTCACTTTTCCAACCGGGACTGTTCAGATGCAAACACTGCTTAAGTTCCATGGCAACCTTTGGATGTTGCATGGGTGCCGGACACAATTATTCTGAGTATATGGATCAACAATCTAGCTGCGACGACATCTGTGAACTTTAATGACGCGAGAAACTAATCATGCGATCAATATTATCCTGAGGTAAACGACGACTGTTGACTTACGCCGTTGAGCAGTGTTATCGAGACTGCAGGGTCTTGATTGGGTGGAGTCGACGTTTTTGGTTGCAATTGCGAGTGAAGTTCTTAAATAAAATCCCCTGAGTGATAACATGTCTAAAATCTCATTATGTGAACGGTTGATGAAATTCTATGATTGATAACATGTCTAAAATCTCGTCATGAGGAACATTGATGAAATCCCCTGAGTGATAACATGTCTAAAATCTCGTCATGAGGAACATTGATGAAATCTTTCGTAAATTACGAAGTAAAGCTTTTTCAGAATATCATAATGACTAGATCTACATTAAGATATGACTGCTAATACAATCAGGAAAACGGAATAGTTTACTTATATATATATATATATATATATATATATATATATATATATATATATATATATATATATATATGTGTGTGTGTGTGTGTGTGTGTGTGTGTGTGTGTGTGTGTGTGTGTGTGTACACGCACGAGAGGTATTTGGAAAGGTCTAAATATTTTGTTATGTCCTTTTGGTTTCTTTAAACCGGTCAATAAACGTAATACTCATGGATATACAAACTAACGTTCTATATAATGTTCTCCAGCTGCAATACAGCACACCGGACGGATACATATATATCAGTTACGTAACATAAGCAAACAACGGTGACGAAAAATGTCTGAGAAAGAGAACAATTCTGCTCCTGAGCCTGGAGCCTACTGTAAAATCCGGGCACTCTTAGTGTACTCTCCGACTGATATTAAGGCTGACTTGATAAAGTTTACGGATCTAATACTCCTCCACATCCAACAATTTTGAGGTGGTTTCATATTTTAAAAGATTGTCATAAATCGATGAAAGGTGATCCACTTTCTGGAAGACCGTTGTCTGCAATGGGTCAGTGGGAAGTGGATGTTGTGAATGTGGCAATAAATAAATATGCTCAATTTACAGATGAATATATTTCAGTTATTGTGGGAATTAATTCGTCAGCTGTTTACAATATGATGAAGAATAATTTAAAGCTCAGAAAGGTTAATGCAAGATGGGTGCCACATTTGTTTGCTGCTTGTCAAAACAGGCTCGGGTTGAAATTTCCCAGCAGCTACTCGCCAAATATAACAAGAGTGACCAGAAACATTTAAATGAAACAGTCACAGGTGATGAAACATGAAATTGCTCTTTTTGCTTTTTTGAATCCGACTGAAAAGAAAAAGATAAAGTCTGGAGAAAACCAGTAGAGACTACAAATCGCTCGACAAAGTTGGACCGTCAAGAGAGTTTTATGCACACTACTTTTCGATGCAAAAACCTAGTGTCCATGTATCTTTACGTGATTCAGCTAGTGTCACTGGACATTGTATGCCTCCAAAGTGTTTCACAAAGTTGAGGAACACTACCGATGCACCCGTCCATGCACCGGTACCCGGGGTATAATCTATTCCATGACAAAGCACGCGGCGCATCTAACTGCCATCGTGACAGACTTCTTAAAGGAGCACAGAAGCAAATGTTGGCTCATAGTCCAAACAACTCTGATTTAGCTCCAAGTGACTTTGGCTCAATCCCGTTATCAGAAATTTTCTGAGGGGCAGACGATTTGAAAGCCGTCATGCGTTTGGAAGTGCAATTTCTCCAGTGTATGATCACTACCAAAATGTGAATACAAACTGGCATTTAAACATTGGATAATAAGACTGAGAAAGTGTTTAGTGGCCCACGGGGATTACTTTGAGGGGATGCACCGACGTACTGTCCACTAATAAATAACTTTGCTATACAGCCCACTAATTTTTGGAACTTTATACACACAGATAAACATTATATATATATATATATAT
>JAECUM010029877.1:0-22384 GCA_016617855.1 Megalonaias nervosa
ATATATATATATATATATATATATATATATATATATAGTACAAATGCACTGAATCTCTTCCACTCCTATCATACGATTAATCCAATCACTCTACGCACATTCACGAAATGAAAAGAAAGAAACAAAAATACAAAAATATGATTCATATACCTCTAGCATGAAAAAGTGAGGTTCAAATAACCTCATGGACTGCAAAAATGTTTCCGCTAATATCACGCAATGTAAGCGAGATTCACATAATCGCACGTATGTAATACATTAAGTTTCAAATAAACAATGAATGCTATGAGAGCGAGATTTACATAATCTCATGTAATGCAATACTGAAAGCGAGATTCACATAATCTCTTGTAATGTAACAATGAAAGCGAGATTCACATAATCTCATGTAATGCAAACAATATTGTACTCAATTGAAACCACAATCAATTGAAACAAACATATCACTGTTAAAACTTGAACAGTCATACAATTCACAAACTGTTACATCACACAGTTTCACTGGATCCTTGGATTGGCCCACATTTATCGACCGCTCCCACCCTTCACGGATCCACCACAAGTATTTATACGTACAGACGGTGCCCAGCACCCTTGTATTGGTTACGTCTATATTCGTGGTTCAACCACATGTATAATCTTACGTATACATATACATAGGGACAGCACACTGCACTATGGACAGCTACTCTCAAACTTAAACAGACAGCACGCCACTCTGTGGACAGCTACGCCCACCCCTAAACAGCTACCGTCAGCCCTAAACAGCTACATTAAAACCAAACTGGTTATAATAATGGGTTCTGAATTAAATTGCTAGATACATACTCATAAATTAAACTGTAATAGCAAAGTTCGCAACGTAAGAGGCTTCATTACCCGATATGACATACAAACGAGAATAGGTTTCGTAAATCAAATAAAATATAAATTTAACACTTACCCCTATGGCCGGAGAACATAATGGAGAACGTTCACTCCCTGACAAAATCCAAATGACCTGTGTCAGAGTTTGAAATGAATCAACCTTAAATCCAAAGAGGAGTGAATAATAGTCATGTTCAAATGCTCATGTATACCATGCCTTTCGTGACTCTCGTAGCATGTAGTTTCAGAATCGCTCACCTGGAGAAACAATGATTCATCCCAGGTAACGTTGTACGCCTGCACAACGAATAAAGGTGAAAAATAGATCTAAGGCAAAACCAAGTTATTTCTTGCCTTATTCTGTGACAGTACTTGTGGTTCTTCTTGTTTTTGTCATAGGAGTTTTCGTGTTCGTGTTCTTGGCATTGTTATAATTATCGATTAGATAAAATTTGGATTTTATTGCGGCCCCTATTACAGCAACTGTTTGATTCCGTCACCGTGCTTGCACATTACACTTGGACAGTCATTCTACCTCGTACAGAGTCAAGTGTTATGTATCTATCAGATGTTGCAAGTGCATAGGCGTAATGCTGATTAGCTGGTGCAGCTCCTGGAGCCTCACCTAACATCCATGTTACTTCTATGCCAGCTGTAATAGCTCGTTCGCTGTGCTTACTAACATCAAAATGAAATATCGGGTATGGAGATCGAAATTCTTCGACTGATATCTGAGATCCACTGTCAGCGTCCTGGTATTTTTGGATCGCCTCCATCAGATACATATAAACACGAGATTTGTTAGCATTGTCAGCAAAATTACATTCGATCTCTCGTTCAGGATATTGCTTAGAATTGATTCTAACAAATATTCGTCTTACGTCAATGTTATTGCAAACAGAATTGTTTCTCAGCTGATTATTACGTCGATCTTGTCATTGAAACACAACAAATACATGACGCGGTAACTGTTCGCTGGGCGCTGTTGTTATCCGCCATGTGTTATCAGCTGAATTTGGTACATCTATTTGATAAACCTTGTGCTGTTCGAAATATATTTTTCTGCTGGACGCGGCTTACATACGACAGCTCGTGGAATCCACAGCGCAAGCTTAGAAATTATAAAATTAAAATTATTATTAATATCATTAGGGTCATCAGCACCAACAACACCAACAAGTTTCTCATCAAACAATGGCTTTGATCAGCTCTGTCAAGTATAAGCGTATGTTTTATACCACGAAATACCTTGTTGTAATCGCGACAAAAATAAAAAATTGTGCTCAAAGGTAACATCATGGTAATTTGTTTTGAACCGTCTGTGAACGCTCTTCGTTTAGCGCAACCTTCGTTATCTGTTCGATTTCTAATTTTTGTTATCCTCTTTACTATTATCAGCACTGCAGCTCCATCAGCAGCGGCGGCAATTGGAGGAATTCCAAAAAATGTACAAACTTTTGTCAGTAAAGTCCTTATAGCATCTGCATCTGCAGATACTGCTGGCGCAACGATTCCAAGAGATATAGAGTTAGCAATAAGAAAATTTCTTGCTAAAGTTAAATCAGCAGCAGCATTAGATCCAGCATTAATTACAGTAAAATAAGTGAACTCATTTGAAGTAACATTTCCTGTATCTTTGAACCACATCATATTTGTTGCAATAGGTCTCGAGTAATCATCGCTAAACGATACAACGTTTAAGATTGTGCTTGCAACTGCTAGGTGCATAGAAATATCTTCAACTGTTTGATTGGCGAGTTGATATCTGGCACTTCTGATAAAACTCCAACCATTGTTCACGAGTGCGACTTGAGCAACAATATTAAAATCAGCATTATTACTTTTTCGATACTACCTTGTATTTCAAGTACTGCTTTGTGCGGCAGCAAAACTATATCTTCGTCTCAAGTATTAAATGTTCTGACGCCCAACTTGTTAGGCTCATTAAAGTTCTCGTCTAGATTTTCAATATACTCGAACTCCGTTGCAGAGTCGTCTACGGTTATCACATCGGCAAGGTCAAGATAATTGTTTATAGACATTTTTATTGCAATCGTCAGACAAAGTCATGATCATTTTACAATCACCTAGAAACGCAGCAACATCAAGCCGAGTGCTAGCACTCCGAGGTTTCGGTGGTGTTACGAGTTTTCTGACAATCTCTTCAGAATCTGATTCAAATTTTTTCTCATATTCTATTCTCTGCTGCTCGTCTTTTTTCATTTTATTTAACTCCTCATCTTCTATTTTCTGCGCCATTGCTTGAAATATTTTGCAGCTGTAAAACCCTTTTCAGATCTTTAAACTCTATCAAAAACTTCCAAATATATCTTAGCAATAACACCTTGTCGTACTATCTATTAATATTTTTCAGCATCATTGATTTCTGTTGCGGAATCCAAATTATTTCTAGCCTCATCTGCCTTTGGTATTACATTATTCAATTTTTTTTAAAAAAGAATCTTCTTCACATTTAGTCCATGATCTTATTTTTCGTGTATTTTCAAAGTTAGCATATCGTTTGTCAAACTCGAAGATAAGATATTCAGAAACACTAATTTTTCTGTAAATAGCTTTTTTTTTTTTTTATAATTTTCTATTATTTTACCTTTGTTTGCTTCCTCAAGGATCTTTTGTTTTTCTCGTTGGCCTCTAATCTGCTTGTCAAATAACAAATCTTTTTCTCTCATTTTCTGTAAAACCTGAGCTTGTCGTGCATTAGGATTACCAATTCGCTCAACAATATCCTCAAAAATTTTCTTTTGTCCTTCTACGAGTAGCCCTTGCAAACCTTTTTCTTTTAGTTTTTCTAGATCTTCTGGTGATACTTTATCAACATCGAGTTGTTTGCCAAGTACAGATTCTGTGATAGGTGTAAAGAGTCTAGCAGTTTCTTCTGCGGTTTGTTATTGTCCAGCACGTTTTTGATCAACTTTTCTCTTAAACGCAGCTCTTCTTGCCACATATTTCTTTAGAAGATTTATCCGCGCCTTGTCCATTATAGTGAATAACACACATTAATTTTTTACTTCTTCTAAGAACCTGTCAATTCCGCATCGAAACACGTGCTTGGTATCTCTGGCAAGTTTACTGAATAAGAAAAAACTGTGATTTCCATAAGCTGCCTCATGATGCAAGCCAACAAATTTGTCTCTTGAAATATCACCGCATTGTTTTCGTGATATGTTTTGCACCTCAATATTGTCAAGTCCGTTAAACAATATAAAACAACAAGTATTTCCTCTGATAAAACGATCAACATTATAAAAACCTTGGGCAAGATAAATTGCATTACATCTTCGATTTCTTGACAATGAAAAATAAGATTTGATCTTGTACATTTAAGCATTGCTCAACAGGATGTCATCAAACACAATAATCTTATGTTAGTCCCAGTCTAGCTCGGCAACAGAAACAAGATCTTCTGGTGTTTTTATAACAAATATATCTTCGCACCAAGTTCATTCTTTAGTTTTTCGTTGTACTCGTTCAGCAGCTCATATTTGTCCTGCTGGGGATTTCGTATAAATATACACCCGATCGTAGTTGAATATATGGTTGAGTAGCAAGTTCATTAGCAAGTTTGTTTTGCCAGATCCAGTACGTCCTACTATCACGCAATGACAATCTGGTAACTCAAAATTGTGTCTATTTTTTATAACTCGATCGGTATTAAAGTTTACTATGCTCATCATATAACATGCGCACAAAATTTTGTCAGCAGCAATTACAATAACATGAGCTACTATACAAAATGTGTTACGTTAATCAGTAGTTCATCTGGTGATACAACAGCAACTACAGCTACAGATGTTGATCCGACAAATTATCTTAAGCGACCCGGTGACACAGTGACCGGCAGCCTTATCATGTCAGGACAACGAGTGCTAGATCTAGAAACAACATATCCACCAATCAACCCAGATAACTCACAATCAGTAAGATTTGCACAACTTAATGCTGTCAGTAATGGTAAGTTATTATTGTCAGGTGGAAAGATGACTGGTAACTTAAATATGTCAGGTCAGCGAGTGCTAGACCTTGAAACAACATATTCACCTATTGAAGTAAATAACTCACAAGCAGTAAGATTTGCCCAACTTAATGCTGTCAGCAATAGTAAGTTGTCAATAACAGGTAGAAAGATGACTGGAAATATCAACATGAATAAAAAAAAGAGATTGTAAATCTTGAGCCCGAATACCCCCAACCTCTAACAGAAATAAAATAAAATTGTTAATCAACTTCAAGCTTATCTCAGAGGTGAAAAGTTTATAATGTTAGATCTGATACAGGAACTGCAAGTCAAAGACGATTTGCTCGTAGATATGATACCGAACAGAGTTGTGAAATACAAAAAATGATACTCAGTAAATTTTATGTAAAATATAAAGTACGAGCCACCATACTATAAAAAAAAAAATGGCAAAAGGGAGTACCTGAAGAACAGATTGAATGACGTTGGATATCTCTTATCCTGGGTAATTATTATATTTGTTTTTCCACTGTTAAGAGCGAAACGAAATTTTAGAGATTCAGAGGGCTGTTCAGGGTGATTTTCAATTTTGCAATTGTTGGATCGCTAAGTTTGTAATAAAATACACCTCCTAAACGAACACCGGGCGCTTGGAGGTTCGGAGGTGCCGGTTAAGTTGCACCTGGAAATTAGTTTTTTTAAAATAATTTTAGAATTACCCGTACAAGTATATCACGTCTTTTCAATGCATTGCAGGGGCTTCCCCAAATATAATTTCTTCTGTCGCTAAAATAGTACATATTACTAACAAGTATTTAAGACTCAATGGATATTAAATATCGTTAAAATATTGAGATTCAAAGCAAACACTGAATGCTAATTATATTATTACACTCTTAATTACAAACGTATGATCAAACACTAAAATCATTGTGTCATACGTATAAACAGTAAACATTGGCCTCCAAACAAGCTGGTGGTGCGGGAAAATTAGAACATGCACTATCCTAATGCGTTATTCTTGCAGGAGACGGTAAGTGCATAATTTTATTGTTGAGCATAACTTATTCTACGTAAAAACTAGCTACATCAACGGTTTATTGGTGTACAATAATGCTTGTTTACACCGCGTAGTGGAAATCTGAGGTGCCTCCAATACATAAATTGCCTCCAAAACAAAGATGGCGGACATCGTGAAATACATTGAACCTTGTACATAATATTACTCATACAGAACATTCTTTGGCAAAATATCTTGCTTAACATAGTCTCAAAATACCCATCTGGACATGAAACTAGTATATGTTTGATTTACAGCATTGAAACAATGTCGAAAAACGATATGACACACTGGAGGCACCTCCAATACCAAAATTGCCTCCAAAACAAGGATGGCAGACATCGTAATACACATCGATCGTTGTGCATAATATAAAGGATACAGGACATTCTTTGGCAAAACATCTTGCTTAACATAGTCTCAAAATACCCATCTGGACATGAAACAAGTATATTTGTATTCATGTAAAATTCGTAACACTATATATATATATATATATATATATATATATATATATATATATATATATATATATATATATATATATATATATATATATATATATATATATATATATATATATATATATATTTGACGGCTTTGCCGTCCACAACCGTAATCCATTCCTCGTTGCCAGATTTGTAATCACTGAATTTGACAGTCGTTGTGAGTTACTTCATTAGTAATTTTACCAACCGCAAGAGACGTTGTTTCTGTCGATGGTAATGTCACATGTTTTGATGGTGATCGAGTCACTAATCGTTGTAGAATTCTTTAATCGGTCCGCAACATTTTTGATGCTATCAGCAATTCGCATTACAACTTATTTAACGATTGTCGCAACACGCAGAGCTAGTGCCGTGAGCACCTTTGGTACCCTGCAAACAATTCACCAACAACAACAGCACAGTCAGTTCCAAAATATGTCATGTACACCGGTTTCCTCTCGTTTACAATACGCACTGGCGTCAAACTCACACGTAAGATTGTCATTATATTAAATATCACATTGATATATAATGTACAGATGCACTGTCAATATTTCCGCGCTATGATATACAATGTGCCCGTCTTGATCAACAAGGGAAACACAAATATGTCAACCGAATATTATGACATGAAAGAGACAATAGGCGACGTTGGAGAAATTTATATCAAATCACCCGGTATAAACAGTTGGTAAAAACTCAAACAGTATACAACCCTTCGCAGCTACACTGGTGGTTTCAGACCTGCTTTCATAACTGCCACTGATTTGAAACGTTGAAGTAATCCTGACAATGTCAGGCGATATATGATAAGTCATGCGTAAATATCGTTTGTTGTCTGGAATGTCTTCAGGCCAGCCTAAAGTTGATCTTATTGTCGGCCGTGTGTTGTCAACCGCATATGGTGCTGAATCGATTGAAATGACGGAACCGAGTGTGGGTTCACGGGCACGAAAAGACATTATAATCACTTTCACGGCAAACAATTCCATTTTTCGCCCAATTTCTTCATTGATCGTTTTTATGACATACGCGCCTGCAGTGAGTTCAATATTATTCCAGATTGCAACACTGTCTGATGAAAACACAAATGAGTTATCTGCGCCAAGTCCACCATATGGTTGTGATCGAATATTAGGCTAACTGTCATAAACTCTCGATAAGTTAATTGGATCTCCAGTGTGCGTGATTCACCAGCGATAAGAAGTATGGAAAAGGTTATATGAAATTCTGGTTTTATTGATGAAATTGTGATCATCGAAATAACTCTCTGGGTTGTATTTACAGCAACACGTTGCATCACAGCATAGATTATACGTCACTGATATCTTCAAGACGTTCAAGCATTAATGCGCAAAATGTTTTCCTGTCCATGATGTCATTGAAATCGCTGTGGCCTTATTAATGACTGCTGGTGCATTAGTACCGGCACGAACTGATTCTACAAGTGTTACCCATCGATCAGCAAGGTCGTTTGATTACAGAGTCCACCAAGGCCTTTTCCTTGTTTTGGTTTTACTGCCCGCAGGCTAAGAAATTTAGATTCTTCTTTTAACTGTTCTAATAGTTGTTGTTTCTCATATGCACCTTGTGCTTCTTCTGGTGTTTCCGCTTTGGTTGGTGTTGTTGTGCCCGTGAAGATATAGGCACATATTCGGGTGCAGGTGCGGGTGTTTGTTGCTCTCTTAGCATTTGTTCTAACTCACATGCATGTTGTTCTGAATCATATAAACGCTGTTGGTCTCTTTGTTCTGCATATCCTTGATCAGCGTTTTCATGTGTATATTCAGGCTAGGCTTCTACCTTTTATTCAGTGGTCAGTGTAGGTGCTCGCGACATAGGAGCGTGTTTTGTCGCGTGTATTTGTTTGATAACATTTTTAATCGCTTCATTGGCTTAGGAAACTTCTCGAGCTTCAGCCATAGTAAGTATTTGATTATCAAAATTAAACAGCTCACAAGAGGCAAACCTCAGTAAGTTCCCTGTATACCCACTTGACCCATACATTTTTATACTTTTATTGGGTCTTTGATTTCTAAATCTTCCAACCGAGGCCTACATAAAGACCGGAATATATGAGATTTTCAAAGATCCACTTGCGACAGTATTCATTAATATGTTTCTTTGATGTTTGCATCGTTCATTGGTACACGGGCGTTGGTGGGGGTAGAAGCTTTTGAAGAAATTCTTTGATGGCTTTATGCAATCTTTCCAATTTCTTTGACGTCTTCTTTGATTTCCTCAATCGTCTGTGGCAAGAATACAATAGTCTCTGCCGTTGCTGTTGTTGCTTTCGTAATGTCCTTAGTGCGATTAGCTATTTTACGAAATGGACCTGGTTCTACTTCTGTTCCCGTTAGCGCTGCCACTTGTTCCATTGTTGCTCTTGCTTCCTTTCTAATATCATCAGCACGTTCCACAATTTCTTTTGTTGGTTTGATCAGTGGTGCAAATGTTTGTTCAAAGCCTGCTGTGAGGTCTTCTCGAGTAATTTGTCTTGGGTGCAAGATATCCTTGACACTTTTACTGTCTTCTATAACTTTACGCATTAGTTCTTGGTGTTCACGAGCGGTTTTATGGCGTCGCTTTTCACACTCTTCTATGGCATCACAGGTAGAAAGCGGAGCCGTCTCTTTGGACATTTTATATGATTGTTATGATTGTTAAATTGCTGAGTGAGACACGGGTAGAGACCTGCACTGTATTTGTGTTTGGGAAAACCTGTCAACGAATAGTGAGGAAACTATACGGTCCTTAGTGACCTGAGCAAACATATCACGAAAAATTCATCCCACAAATTGTCAGCAGCACACCAAGACGAATGAATCTTTAGAAGACCATGCGCGTCAATATCACGAAATATCATCAACATGTTCCAGTTTTGACGGATCACTTTATGCACTTGTGTGTATCGTTATATGTCGACCTCGTGAGAATATTCTTGAGGGGTAATTTGGTTTTCAAGCATGATATCGTCGTACACAACAAGATTATTTTCACTTCCATCCAAAATATCAATGGTAGATGCTTCATTGATTGTGGAAGGAAATCAGTGGTGGACGACGCTTTGCCACTCAACGACGCTTTGTCGCTCAACACTTTTTGGATATCTGTGAGAGTATCATAAAACTGTCGATCACCATCCGACAGTGCAATCATTACAACCATCTCAAAATCATATTTAATAACAGTTGAGGTTTTCTCTGATCTAGCAGGACGAATGATTAATGCCCGAACTGAGTTCGGAAATATTGAACTGGTTCCATCAGAACTATGCTGGGGTGGTTTAGATGCTGCTTGTGCAGATAAATCAATGACAGCAAATTTCCATTTTCATGATTCCGTTGAATAATACAATAGGTCTTAATTGTAAATTCCATGCCGTGTGTTCAGTTCCTCTATATGCACCAGTGATGTGGAAGTGATTATGAACGTTGGAATTTTTCAGTTCCATCAAAAGGACCATCACAGATCCAGCACGAGTGGCGACATAAAACTCATTAATGACATCATTGGTTATAATTATGTCGGCGGGGTAATAAAGTTGTTGTCTAATCCATTTTACCGTAACCTTGAGCGATTTAAGAAACACGTTAAATGAATCCTTGCCACGATAAAACATTAGCGGCTCAGTTTGCCCGTCGCATCTGACAACAGTGTAACAAAACCCGCATGGGACTTGTTCAGCAACTTGTGTTATGTTTGTTAAGTCCAGATCATTCACTGGAACGTTGAAATATTCGAGGTCCGCAGACATGAAATAGGGTACATTCAGTACTCGTTGTACCGCTGTAACCTTCAAAATGCGCACATTTTTTAACCAGCTTCTGGCATAACCGTACGCTGTGGTTTAGACTGATTCCACCGCAATAAAAGTCATCGTGGTCAAGCAAGGCAATTGCTTACTCTCGTGTGTGCTCTGTCGGTTGAGCCAACAGGCAAGATTCTTTATACGTAATAAACTAACGACTCTAAATCAAGCAATAAGAGATAAATGTAAGTCCACTTGCTCTGTCTATGTGGGGATAGAGGTGCAAGCGGATAAAAACCTTCATCCCAAGTAACGATATCTGTTTAAGAGTTTCAGACTTTTTGAGTGCGGTCTTACTAACCTGCACTGGGAATTCTATATCACCAAAACTGAATTCACCCAAGTATGATCTTTATTGTCACTAGCGAGATGTAAAGTGGATAAGATCGCCCATCCAAAACATCATCAGTATTTTTACATTTATCTCAGACCGTCGCGGAACATACGTTATTATCGGTATATAACTCGATCCGCGAAATGATTGGCATGGGGAAATATGTACTTCAACTTGCTCATGTCTGTATAGAGTCCTTCTTGATTCTGTATTGGTGTATTTTTCCAACGTCAAGAGAATCTTTTCAAATTTTTTGTCGATTTCTTCGTTGATAGCTTGTTATCCTTGAGATTCACGATTGTATGAGCACTGCAGTGAATCTAAAGTTGTCCCGATTTTAAATCCATCCTTGCCACAATTAAGCGGCATAATTAAAAGCACATTAAGAACAATATTCACTTTAATTCCTGAGGTACCAGAGCGCTGTAACACAGATAACATCCCAGGAATTATATTTGACAATAGTTATCGAGTGTCTTTAGCTGGTTTGTATGTGTGTGGCGTAATTGCCACGTGATTTTCTAACTCGCCACTGCGATTGTGAAACTTAAATTCAGGTACTTGTAATTGCTTTGCTATTTCAGCGCCGGTATGTGTTCATGAACATACTCAGCGGCCTCAGTAACAATACGAAGACGATTTTGTTCATTTAATAATGCAGGTATGTCGACTTAATGCATACGGCCTGGTAGTAGTATTGATTTGTCTTAGTTAAATCATAGTCGGAATGCTTATATATAAGTGTTATGTATATCTATGTTTATGTAAAGCCTGGTAGATGTTTTTACCTAATTTTGTATGATTTTTATTCATGGCTGTAATGTGTACAGAAAATCTTTATTTCCTTTTGCCTACGTGACTTGAATTTGTTAAGATCATAATACTGCATAAGATCTATAAACAGATGTTTACATATGTATCGATAATTATTAATAATAATCTTAATAATCAGACTGAAATTGTGCCTTTGGCTAAATCTCTTAGTGGCTGATGGAGTTGCGACTTTTTTTAGAATAATTTTGTAACTTCCCATTGGTTGGGCTAGATCCCATGAATAGGCCAAATCGACGCAACATATGGTGTGTATAAGGAGAGAATTAAGCAATCAGTTTCATTCCGATTTTTGGAGTCATTCACATTTATTGTCTTCCTGTTGTAAATCTGCAGACGTGTTTTATGTTGTTACTTAGATATTATTCGAGAGGAAAAATATTTGTTTGGATTGTTTAGGGGAAATACAAAGTGCTCCTTATTGGGACTATAATATTATTCTGGAATTGATATAAATTATTCGAGGGTATTCTGGACAACGACATCTGACAACGTCACGGTTCTTGGAGGACAAGTACATTTTCTGTTTCGAAATTTGTAAGGAATGTTTCATTCATTTAAGACATAAAGACTAGTTTGGATTCACTTAATACTACTGTAAGTTCCTCTCACATTTTCATTTATAACTTTGATAATTAAATTGTTTGTTAAGTTTTACAAAACTTTTTCTTTTTTTTTCTTTTTTTTTCTGTTACTTAGTTTTTGACCATAGGGTCGTAATAATAAGTGAAATGGTCGTCTGACTGAAACGTACGTTAATAACTAGTTTTTAATTTACTCTGCCAAAATCATAATCTGCAGTCGCTTCAATCCTAGCTATTAATTCATTCACTTACGTGTCTGTTTCAACAGGTGTTTCATCTGCAGCATCGGACGCTGTACAATCATAGGTTCACTAGATCTTTGTCAACGAGCACGATAATACTAGCGAACAGATCGACATGGTTGGCAAAAAATTGATTATATGATTTAACTCCAATGCTGCATTGAAGACATGGTCGAGCACCTGCACCAACACAATAAACGAGTAAATGTGATTTGCAGTATTCATAATGGCATGTTCTGCCTCACAGTTAGCATTTTTCAAGGCATACACCTTTGCAGGTATTCCGTCCCAATGACATTGAACTTTGTATAAACATACAGCGTTATCTAATTGGTTGATTTTTACAATCACCGCCGGTGTATGATTTTTTTCCCCCACTAGTTCTGTTCGTTTTCTAGTCGCCGCTGGTATATCACCTCTTCTGCACAGTGTGGTACATAGATATGGAGGTCAACATCCAACTTGTACAGTTCACGAAATTTAATGTAATTCGAGATGCAGGTGAGGTTTTCGCAGCTAAACAAGTTCGTTCTTTTTAGCGTCATAAAAATCGTTTGTAAAGCTGAATAAAATTTCTTCCAACATTGTGTCAGCCTGAATCAGCTCAAATGACCCATCACTGAATATTGTACTAACTTGAATCCGACTAGACTATGTAAGTTTGTACCCAACAGCGTCAAATGTCTTGGAGTGTTTGTAAATTTCGTCTAAAGTTTTTCTTCATTGCTTTTAGTAATAGCTTCTGAAAATTATTTTCAGTGCATGCGCTGCTCTCCTTCTGCATCACCGTAATTCTTTCGTAACACTTTTCTGCAGATTGATGAGTGTAGATGCCATTGTTATATTAATACTAAATCATCAATCTAATTGATTTACAATTAGTTATCTCATTACTGAAGATTCTACATTTGCTTGATATGCCAATGTTGTCGTCGTCGTCATGACCATCACCATTGCAGCATTCATCTCTATTCACCTTAGCGCCTTTAATGTTTCTTCCACAATATCAAATAATAGCTTCTCTGGTTTTATTTCAAAACGTTTACCAAACTCAACTCGTTACTATTCGAAGATATTTCTTCAGTTAATTAATTTATCAACATGATCCGAAATATAGGTTAGAAAACGCATATAACATCTTTTTGGCCTCTTTGATAAGTATGTATGATGCATTCAAACGAAGCAAAGATTTAATCTTTATTGCAACTTTTTTTTTTACACTTTATCAACTGGCAGAATAATACGGCGACTAAAGATCTCCATAAATTCTTTCTGAACATTACACGCATTTATCTCTGAATTTTTCTCCATTATACCAGTGTAGTGTCGATCAATAATCCTATTTATGTTTCAGTACAGCGATTTTTGTAGAATAGGTGCAATCAATAATATAGGCCTGACTTAAACCTTTACCATGCAGATCATTATCATAAAATCATATCTACCACTGTAGTTTCAAAATGACGTTTGTTGGTTACTGATCTAGTTCAATAGCCTCTATCCCATATGACTCTGTTCTCCTGTTTAGTCACTTTAAATTTTCACTGATTATAATCCGTTGGTTGCACATGTGGTATTTTATCATGTGCAAAAGGCATGGGTATAGAGGCAGTGACCCATATAAAAAAAAACGGTTTGAACCAAACACGGCAAAACCTCTCTTTGGATGCTACCTCATTAGACGATAACGAAGGAGTTACATGAGCATTACACGTGAGAAATGTATTATTTAACTAAGGTTTGGGATTTAGATGGATATTGCAAGATGATGGAAGTGTTAGTATCTCTGTAATTGAATTTTCTCAAAGAGTGAGGGATTTCATGAATCAAACTTGGCATGACAATATCACACAGTATTTAATATTGGCATGACAATATCGCACAGTATTTAATATTGGCATGATAATATCACACAGTATTTGATATTGGCATGACAATACCACACAGTATTTAATATTGGCATGGCAATACCACACAGTGTTTAATATCCGCATGACAATACCACACAGTATTTAATATTGGCATGACAATACCACACAGTATTTCATATTGGCATGACAATATCACACAGTATTTCATATTTGCATGACAATATCACACAGTATTTAATACCGACATTGCAATATCACACAGTATTTAATATTGGAATCATATGACAATATCACACAGTATTAAAAATTGCCATGAACACAGTCTTTAAAAGTGAAGTATTATTAAAATTATAAAACATTATTGTTGAGAAGCAACTTTCCATAGCAATACCATTATATGTCCGTAAAACATTCTCGATGTTCACGTTTTAGGCATAAATAAATTATAGAGACTAGAAAACATTACGTTGTTACTGCTTCATGCTGTATATTTGTATAATTCGTGTTATCGTAGCAATTTGTCGCTTGTGAGCGATGAATACAATGGATTTATAAATTATTTTTTTTTATTTTATTGTTGCAAACATTATCAAGATCAACGAGAAAAATATTTAGATTAAACCTTGGTGTAATAATACATCTGTATAAAATGGTATGGTTTTATGTCAACACAAAATCCTTTGGTTATTCACAGAGTTGCCTCTTTCATCTACCATTGGCTGCGTCGACAAGTACGTACAATACAGAGTATAAACACAATGTGCATTTGTGTGCTTCATTTGATAGGTTTTGTCTTATTGTATGATAGGCCCTTGGTCTCGATTACCAGCAACAGAATCTTGAATCTTGATGTGAAGCTACCAACCGATCACCGCAGTTTATGGGGAAGTTTCCAAACTAACCGTTATGGAAATGACGTCATTGCTGCGCGAAAATGTCACGGACTACCCAGTCGGGAGATACGGGTTCTACTAGTTACTGGTATATGTCACTGAGAACTAACGTTGGAACTATTGTTCACATGAGAAAATATGGGAGCGGAAGAAGACAAAGTCACAATGAACGTTGTCGGCTTTTCGGTCGAAATATGGTGCACTCCGAGAGAGGCGAATCAACAAAACCCATCAAATTTATATGTTAGTACAACTACATCAAAGGTTATTTCTAGACTTGCGGAAATGGCCGAGAGATGTTCCGATTGCAGCTCTCCCGATCAGAATATCGCTTTTTCATTTCCGTACAGTAGAGAAATGACCTCAAAAGTAGATGTAGAAATACGCATGAATTTGATAGGTTTGGTGATACGCCTCTGGAAGAGTGAACCACCTCATGAGTAACATCTTCGACTCATACCAATTAGAGCTGAGATTGTCAGAACGAGTCTTGGAGGTAATCGTAGTGATACTGCCAAAAGTAGTAAGATTTTGGCGGACGAATATTCGGCAACACGTGAGATGAACAGGTTTTTGTAAAATGAAAGTGTTAAGAAAATTATTGACGTTTAAATAATAATTCAAATAACTGCATTTTGTAATTAATGTAATTCCAGTAATAACGTAGTCCGGTGATTGTGACGTTGGAGAAGTTATTATGACGCAATGACAATCACAGGCTTGAGAGCAGTTCATAACGCCCATTATTTATATCGGAGGATTTTTCTAGCTTAGTTTTGTATTGCAGCTAAGTCACAATGGGAACACTATTGGCCTCTTCTTTCGTAACATAATTATGTGGTGCGGGGTTCAGAGGCGAATCGCGAAACCGATCAAATTGATGCATTTTCCTACAACTACTTCCGAGGCTATTTCTCTTCTTGATTGAAATGACTGAACGATGTCCCGATCGCAGAGAACTGGTAGCGTTCGAAATTTCGCTGGTACCAGGCTTAAATAGGTAATCCAATATCATGGATTGATAAGAAATGAATTCATGGTCTTCCAATTAGTTATTCATGCAGAAGAGAGCGTTGAAGCAGGGAACCAGACCAGTGGGTGCTGTGCATAATGGGAAATGAGTACGGGTATTTCGAACTTACACTAAGACGTTATCTACAGTCTCACGCGAGCATCTGAAGTGTGACGCAGTTGTCAGCGAACGCACCAACGGTCTACAAATATCGTTGCAATGGTATCCAGCTATCGTTGCAACGCTAAATTATATCGATACAACTGTAATTTTGCCGTTGTAAGATAAAATTTACCGTTGCAGTGATATTTGTAATATTTGATGTTGTTTCAGTGGTATTTATAAGTCTACAGGAGATGCCTCTAAAAAAACGGGCAAGTCTAAGAATGTGTAAGCAGGAGATTTAGCCATGAGACAGCTTGTAAAGAAGAACTAACTCCTGTTACATTATATGAGCGTATTTGGCATTTAATACATGTTCAGAAAAGATTCTCTTTCTTTTTGCAGGTGATTCCTCTCTTTAAGTTAACATAAATAATTGGAATGAACCTGGATGTACCATCAGATCTGTGAGGACCTATGCACACACCGTTTCAACGACATTCTCATGCCGCTACAAGGATATACAAGTACTAGTGGGGCGGTCTTTTCTGCTGTTCTAACTGTATATTTTATCTTTGCATATGGAATTTTACTCTTGTGATACTCACATTTCTCATTTTGTTAGAGCTGAAAGTTGGGCTGAGTGTGGATCGGAGAAACTTCCAGTGTTCGCCTTGCGCCACTGAGATGGCCGAGTCGAAAAATTTTGTGAACCTTATCGTTCTCTGAAATTAAGCAAAGTTTAAAAAAGAAAAGAATTGTTCTGATGTAAATGACGTAACTGATTGCTCGGAATGTCTATTACACTTTCTCCGTAGACTGTCTCCAAAATGTATGTATGTATGTATGTATGTATGTATGTATGTATGTATGAGAAAAGATAAGTACCTAAGGTTTCACAATACTTTACTCTGTTTGCAGAACATCTTCTAATAACTTATCATATTATACAGACCTTTTG
Organism: Megalonaias nervosa; assembly: GCA_016617855.1. NCBI lineage: Eukaryota > Metazoa > Mollusca > Bivalvia > Unionida > Unionidae > Megalonaias > Megalonaias nervosa. The sequence continues at coordinate 17,033 of JAECUM010029877.1, forward strand.
AAAGCAGGGATTTGGCTTTGCTTGGTCCCTGAGTGGTAGAAAATAGAGTAAACAGAGCAACCACGAAGTCCGAGAACTTAATCTTACACATGACTTTTCAGGATCTCGACCACGGAACGTTTATTAACTGTAACCTACTGCTCTACCACCGTGTTATCCAAGAAAAAGAGAACATAGATGACCTCCTCTTTTTATTTCTATTAGGTTCACTCTTTGTAAATTGTCTTTTTCAGAAGTTTTGAACAGCTTATTAATAACATCTGTGATATTTCATTTCATCGATCAACTGATTAAACTGAACGATTCTAAGCCAGAAAGAAGAGTGGATCATTTGTGGATCCTCTTGACTGAGTTGACATCGGACAAATTAAAAAGATTTTAACGCTGCTAACAGATTCAATGTCCAAAATCACTTATTTATTAAACAGAAGATCACGACACGGTGAATATACCATGATTTATTGCTTGGTTATCGTTCATTGTAACATTAATCAAGTTTATGTCAGCATGGCTTTCATTTCCTTGAAATACCATTAGTAGTCCGACGCCCAACCACCCATACAAAATGCATAAAACGAAAAAGTTGACCTTGACGACAAAGCCATTGAGATATTTCGATTCATTTTGACCTAATAATCAGAAAATCCTGTATACTAATTCATATGCACCTTCTAATCATATAATTTTAACGTAATACTTTAGGTCTAAAATTGGTCTTAAAAATCATTATTGTTTGATTACGATTTATTTTAATCCGTTCTGTTGCTTCCATCCCGTTCAATATTTCGACAATCAACAAATTGTTTGAACAATGATTTCGATTGAGACTCCTCGCAGACTTCTGCTTTTGGAAAAGACGGATTGTGCCTGAACTGTCTGCACTGTTTAACAAAGATCTTTATTAGTGAACAGTACGGCAGTCAATCCTCTCAAAGTACACCATGCAACTCAAGACACTTTCTCAGTCGGATTATTCAATTATCCAATGCCATTTTGTATTCACTTTTTAGTATGATCATATATTGGTAATTTGCACTTCCAACTGCATGGCGGTTTCAAGCTCTCTGCTCCTTGGCGAATCTTTGGCAAACCGGATTCGGTCAAAAACCACTCGGAGCTAAATCAGGACTGTATGGAGGATATGACAAAGTTTGGACACTGTGCTCCTTCAGAAGTCGTTCACGATGGCGTATTTATGCGCCAATATTATTTAATCGAGTAGATGGATACTTCAGGCACTAGTGGGTGGTAGTGTTCCTCAACTTTTGGCAACACTTTGGAGGCTTAGGAATGTTTAATGACACCAGCATCAGCAGAGTCAGGCATGGGTACTTGGATCATCAGGCCTTTTATATATAAAACTAATGCGAATAAAACTCTCTTGCCAGTCCAGCAACGTCGAGTGGTCTCTGCTCCTTTGTCTTAATCCAGACGTTATTATTTTCTTGCGGGTCAGGTTCAACACAGTAAATCCATGGTTCGTCACCTATGACGATCTCATCAAACTTCTCGGTTCACTGTTTTCAGATCTGGCCAGTAGCTGTTTGGCGATTTCAACCCGAGTCTGTCTTTGATCAGCAGTCAACAAATGTGGGATCCATCTTGCACTTGTCTGAACTTCAAATGATTCTTGAGTATGAAAAAACAGTTGATGAATTATTGCCAGTTATAATAGAAACATCCTCTCTGTGTATTGAGCACCTTCATTAATTGCTCTCTTCACAGTAACCAATTCCCGCTCACAAATCGCAGACAACGGTGTTTCAGAACGTGGGCCAGCTTCCATGGATTCGGTGCCATCTTTAAAACGAAGACTTGTAGAGCATTACAGGGAATTACATCATTAAACTTTACCCAAGTTGACCTTGATAAAATTCAGAATGTAACCTAAGAGCGACTGGATTTTACAGTAAGCTCACTGCCCTATAGCAGAACTGTTTCTCCTCCGACATTTCTACGTCACTCATTTACCTATGTTATGTCACAAGCATGTATCTACACGTGTCCGGCGTGCAATACGTGCAGCTGCAGATGATGTTATTGAGCATGCAGAAAGCGGAACAAAAATTTGTGGTCCATTAAGATTGACCTTCAAACTCAGTGTTGATTTTGTTCACAAAAAGGTCCAACAAGAATTGAGGTCGCTCACCTGCAATAACAACAGATCCAGTCTGACCATTTTACGTCACGGGCATGTGGAATATTTCTAGCTTCTTACAGTGGCTTTATGTGTCACCTGTTAGAAGTGTTTTACGAAATCAGAACCGCTCAGAGGAGAAAACAAGCCTTGGTAAATGGCTTCTGCTTAAGTGTATTTGTTCTGCTGCATCGCTTTTGCAATATATGGAATTTTAGAATAGTAAAACTATGTGTAAAAGCTCCTTCAATTCGAGGTAAGGTGTTACCTCTAAGGTTTCCTACCCGTATTGTTTTATGAAATGGTTATGAAGGACCAGAAGACACTTAAATAGCAGCTATTTATCTCATTTTTTTTTTGTCTGATCGGTTGTAGTTATTTCCATCACTTTCACTAAATGTTTTAATCAAATGGATTTAAAACTAATAACTTAAAGCTCGAACTGATCCAGATGCCTGTGACATAGGATGGCAAGATTGGGATCGGCATGCATTTTACAAATGGAACAAATTTCAAGACACGATGCTCCATGTCAAAATGGTAATTTTATGTTTTGTGAGAAATATCTTTATCCCCCCACCCCATGATTTTTTGTAAATCCAGTCATATTCTGATGACAGATCCGCATTATTGGTACAAACCCAATGGAAACCACAATGAACACGTATATTTTAGTTCAAATGGGTCAATCTGTTTTTTGACAAAATTTCGAAAAAGCAAACCATGTTACCAGACGTCGGACTCATGATGAACAAGGTACCACAGGAAACAGGACACAAAGCTTTACCAAATATATCACGAGGCTTCACGGCCCAGTGCATTCTTAATGTGCTGTGAAGGTTATCTAAGTCTCTAAAAAGAGTTTCTATGCACTATGATACACAACTTAAAGTTTAAGTACTCAAATATTATTTTCACATCCATTCATCTACCAATATATGCATACATGTAAAGATAGCAATACAATCACTAACCTGTAGATCGAACGTAATTTAATGCAAACCGGGAGTACTGCTACGGAAATAATAATTTAAAAAAATAGATGTTACACAAATCCTAAATATGTAAAACTAGTTGATACTTAACAATGTCGTTCGTATATTTATTTCTGGTACCCCAAAAACTTCGATGATCAAAAAACATGAAAGTTTAAGATTATATTGAACAGGATAATAGTTTGAGACACAATGACAGCTCTAACGCACCGGTCTATCTGTAAATTCGGAAAATTGCTTGACCAGCATCTGTTTAATCATCTCTGGGTCAGTCACAATAAGCTGAGGAATATTTCCAAAGAATGTCCTGAATAATAATAATAATAATAATAATAATAATGACTGATTATGAAGGTGATGATGATATTATGATCAACATATTGTAATAAACCAAGTGTATGTACCATTTGCATTTAAGTCTCCGTTTACAATATTGCTAGGTTTCAGTGATGAATTGTTGATCATTGGGAGTAGCTTTTGGGACGATATTTATCAAATAGAGTAGTTATCCATTAGCTAATTTCTAGGAGCAGACGTCATAATGTACAGCATTCACGAGACTTTATGACAGCATGGATTAATTTCGTAAAATGGACCCTCCCTACATTCTTAACGTAGGGAACTCTACCGATAATTTAAGGTATAAGTGTTTATTAATTTGAGATCAGAATAATTCTTTGTATTAGATATTTGGGAACCTTTTTGTATTGCAAGACGCGACGTACTCATATTCGGTTCAAAAGGCCTCTGAAGAAAAAAAAGCCAAGCAAATGTGAAATTAAATTTTCGCTATGCGTGTTCATTTGTTGATTAGAAAACAAAATACTGCAGTGTTCGCGCTTTTATGAAATTTTCAGTTGACAACAATTGTTGTCATGAGGTCTTTGAAAACAGGGGAAACAATGGACCTCAAGCCACGCTCACGCTTAGATTCGTCTATGTTTTGCATATGCCTTTGAAAAAGACTCATTAAGAGTCGAAAGCGCTCAGGCTAGTTAGATACTAATTTTGCACTGTTCGTCGTCAGTTTATTGCATATATATATATAGCGTAGCGCGCTTGCCATACATATGTAGCAAACCGCCTTGTAGCGGCGCTATATGCGCTTATATAACATATATATATATATATAATTGCATTAAAATAACATGACATTTAAAGTGTTGGTATAAAGCAGTTTGATATACCAATACTATTGGTATATCAAATTGTGATCAGCCCATGGTGCAATAATACGCATGTATAAACATTATAGCGACCGTCTCCAGTTGATTCTAGATCAATGATCAATTTCCACACATTAATCATTAGTGACGTATGAAAATAACGATAAAAAGTATAAATAATCCTCGTTTTCTAAATGAATTTAATATGGTATACATTTTCATCACGATCCTTTCTGCTCTCTGTTCCCCCTCCTCTCTCATGCATAACGGACAAACTACGCAGAAATAGGGAGAGAGAAAGAAAAGGAATTTGGGCTGGATTAAAACCTTCATATAGAAATTACACCAAGTAACCTACAAGAATATGGCTCGTCGTAACGATACGTGTGCACTTTCCTTGGGATTTATCTACAGTGTTTATCAATGATACAAAGTTGCAAACCATGCGACATTATACAGTAAATTCCTCGGTTACGTGGTACACATACTGTTTTGTTGTTGTTTCTTAAACATACTATAATGTTCTAAAAGTCGATTATTAATAATTAAATATGAAAATGTCAAAAGATCTCTCTCTCTCTCTCTCTCTCTCTCTCTCTCTCTCTCTCTCTCTCTCTCTCTCTCTCTCTCTGGACCATCGTAGCAAGATGGGCTAAAGTCTATGAAGTGACGAACATAGAGTATTTTCGTTTGTGTCATCCACCGATATCTCTGGACTTATGAATGATGGTAAAAATTAAGTCAAACCAACCAAAGGATGAGAGAGAGAGAGAGAGTTTATGGTCGGTGGTACTGTTACTAAAGCAGAGTAATGACCTAAATCAACTTTAAATATATTAAAATAGTTTAATTACCTCTTGCTGGTTCGTCATTTCGCTTAGTTTCTATTCCAGTTTAATTTCCAAGAGCCGGTAGGTGAATGGCTTAGCGTTCATGTGAATGGCCTAGCTAACCTAGTGTTTGTAGTGCTCTACTTTTATTACCAATAGCATTGGTATATCAAATTGCTTTATACCAACACTTTAAATGCATGTTATTTTTTAATGCATGTTAT
>JAECUM010029878.1:0-33519 GCA_016617855.1 Megalonaias nervosa
GGGCCCAGCAATGTGGAACGAATTGCCCACTGCACTTAGACACAAAGACACAGTGATCTCATTCAAGAGCGCTCTTAAAACTCACCTATTTCAACTGCAAGAACAGACTTAAAGACCTAATAATGTATCCTTACCTTAAATATTTACAGTATGTTTTCTGTTTTCTAATTTCGTAGTGTTTGTTTTTATTTTTGTAATCATATCACTATATATGTTTTTTAAGTGCTGTCAAATGTTGTAAAGCGCTTAGAGCTTCTAAAGATTAGACGCTATACAAAGTCCTCATTATTATTATTATTATTATTATAACAAACTTTTTTAATTAAATTTTGTACAAAATATGAAAGCAAATAGATATTTTCTTATTATTCTTAGGTTTCTAATTAACTTACAGTTTCCTCATTATAAAAAATTTTAAATGAACAATCACTAAGAAATTTATATAAACATACCTGCATTTTTCCATACTCGTTATCATCTTTGATATATGGCTCAAAATCTGTCAGATATGTTTGGAATATTGCAGCTTTACATCCAAGGATTGCCTGCAGAACAAAAAAGCAAACCACTTATTAGAAAATTATATGCATGTATGTGAAGGGTCTGACAACACATCAACACAATCCTGGCCACATGCCAAGTAAAACTCAGGTAGTACAAGTTGTGATGATACAAAAAAAATTCTAAAAATTTTCAGGAAAATAAAACCTCCCAATTAAAAGTAAACATTTCATATGATGAAGGATAAACAATTTAACAACCATTTAAAATAGATGAAAAATAAAAGATAAAGACTGAAACAGTCAAATCATTAAAATACAGGGTTTCACTTCAATAAACAATTCACTCATTCTTAATAGAGATGAGAAAACTGCAATTGAACTTTTATTTATATAAAACTGCAAGACACCTTTTACTACTTGTCTCCCATGCTGAAGAAATACAAAACTGAATAAGGGAAAAAGTTATCTAACATCATGAGAGTACATAAAAGAGATGTTTTCTGTAATGGCTGATTGAGGTTTTAATGAAGACCACTACAAGTATTTGGCTTATCAGCAAGAAAAAATAAAGCAACATTTTTTATTGCCCATCCTTCAATCACACAATGGAGGGTCTCTGTCATACTCACAATGCCCCTGAAAAATGCCAGTACAGTTGCTGCTGCAAACCAAAGTCCAAAGAAAACTTCTACCAATTTTTCCCATGTCAGCTGCCCAGACCGGGACTGAAAATAAATGTAAGTTATATCGTTTTCAAATCTATTAGTGATGCCTAGACTTCTCCAATGATAACACAGTTATATTGTGTACATGTCTAATAGTGATCAAGCCTTCTCCAATGATAACACAGTTATTCTGTGTACAAGTCTATTAGTGATCAAGCCTTCTCCAATGATAACACAATTATTTTGTGTACAAGTCTATTAGTGATCAAGCCTTCTCCAATGATAACATAGTTATTTTGGTGTACAAGTCTATTAGTGATCAAGCCTTCTCCAATGAGAACACAATTATTTTGTGTACAAGTTTATTATTAGTGATCAAGCCTTCCCCAATGATAACACAGCCAAAAATAAATAATTATATCAATCAGAAGCATACGTGCTAACAAATTTAAATTATTTATCCTAATACTATGCAACATTAATAATGTATTTCTTACAAGAATGCATCAATAGCAATATATGTATATATATATATATATATATATATATATATATATATATATATATATATATAGCCAAATTGATCAGCATTTCTGGTCAAGTCTGATAGTGAAGTTTTATTTCATTAGGTGAGTCAAACAAGTCTAGATGAAAATCATAAAAATTAGATGTACATTGCTATTTTCTTTCTTCTTTTCAAACCGGGCCTAATTATTTCAAATGGGCCTAATTATTTCAAATACGGCTTAATTATTTCAAATAATGCCTAATTATTTCAAATAGGGCCTAATTAACTACAAACAGATTACTTCCTCAAAAATACCTAGCATTTAAATGACATGCATTTCTGGTCAAGTCCAATGGTAAATTTGTATTGAATTACATCCTTATAAAAAAGTCTTGGTGGATTATCATAAATATTATAGTTTATGCTAGTATCTTTTTCATCTTAATTAGGCCCTGGTTTATACATATTTTGTCCTAAGGGTCTGATATATGTTAACACACTGAAAAACAATAAAGGCAAAAGCCACATAGGGTGAGGGACTGAAACATATCTATAGTACAGTTCCTGGGATCATATTTAATTACAGGGTTTTGACAAGCACAGAAGATAAACTTTCATATCTCTGTTGTCTTGAGATCACACAACTGCATGGGATCATTATGGACACAGTACATCCAATGTCTGACACATAAAGTTAACAGTCATGTTTGGCAAATACAGCTGTTTTGGGATCTCAGACATAAGAGCTGTAATGCAAAAGCATCAGATTCAAAGGATCATCTATAGCCAGACACTGAGGATACGCAGAATCTGCTCCAATGATGGAACATTCAAAAAAAAAAGATCTGAGGAGTTGTCTGAACATTTGATGAACCACGGCTATGATACCTGATAGCTGAGGCAACGCAAAGGGCTAAACAAATAAACTACAATGACCTATTAAAATATTATATTACTGTCTACAGTAACGTATTCTGACTATGACAAATAATAACACTCTCTACATCAACTTATTCTGAGCATGATAAATGATATTACTGTCTACGTCAACCTATTCTAGGCATGATAAATGATATTAACCTATTCTGGGCATGATAAATGATAGCACTGTCTACATCAACCTATTCTGACCATGATAAATGTCTAAATCGACCACGAGCACGCCAAACACTTTGCTATCTATAGAACGACTCACATAATTTTTCATCTCTACACACATTATGGTAGTATTGCAGAAAGAATGGACAGGATTATGAAACAGTCCCTCCACCATCTCACATGCATTCTGAGCAGGTTGCCATGGCTTCATACAGAAAATACCTATCTCTAAATGATGCTTCCTTGCAAATTTGCATCTGTTGATCACCATGGAGTCAATAAAGTGTGCATGGTTTACTGTTTATGACCCCATCAAGCATGACCTATCATATCACTGACAGACCGAATAGGTGCATGATTGGACATTGTATTATCTCTGTCACATGCCTTGTAAATTAATAGACATGACAGATCTTTATTTTCTTACAAATAAAATTTTAGATAACATTAACATAATGCAAATGATGTGTGGACTTTATCAAATTATACATTATCATAATGTCAATGATGTGAGGACTTTATCAAATTATACATTACCATAATGTCAATGATGTGTGGGCTTTATAAACATGACACATTACCATAATCCCAATGATGTATGGACTTTATAAATATGACACATTACCATAATCCCAATGATGTGTGCGTTTTATCAATATGACACATTACCATAATCTCAATGATGTATGAACTTTATATATATGACACATTACCATAATCCCAATGATGTGTGGGTTTTATCAATATGACACATTACTATAGTCCCAATGATGTGTGGGTTTAATGAATATGACACATTACCATAATCCTAATGATGTATGGACTTTATAAATATGACATATTACCATAATCCCAATGATGTGTGGATTTTATCAATATGACACATTACTATAGTCCAAATGATGTGTGGGTTTTATCAATATGACACATTAGTATAGTCCCAATGATGTATGGACTTTATCAATATGACACATTACCATAATTCCAATGATGGACTTAATAAATATGACACATTACCATAATCCTAATGACGTGTGGGTTTTATCAATATGACACATTATCATAATCCCAATGATGTGTGGGTTTTATAAATATGACACCTTACCATAATCCCAATGATGTGTGGGTTTTATCAATATGACACATTACCATAATCCCAATGATAAATGGACTTTATAAATATGACACATTACCATAATTCCAATGATGTATGGACTTTATAAATATGACACATTACCATAATCCCAATGATGTATGGACTTTATAAATACACCTTTCCCTCAATAACTCGCGCACATCGGGGTCCAAAAACACAGACTGCACTATAAGCGAGGGCACAAGTTACCGAGGGACCTCCAAAACCCCGCTAGACATCCAGAAAACTGCATGGTTGGGGTTGGGGGGAGGGGAAACTGGGCTGTTTAATGGCTGAATCCTTGTTTTATAATCGAGTTGAGAAAAATCGTCAATAAAGCGCTTTTTTTGATGAAGTACATTATTATCTATATATCACATTTATTTTCAAAATGTCCAACATCTGAAAGTTCGATATCATGATTGCAACTGGTTTCAACAACCAAACACGGTATGCGAAAACATTCGTGTATTACGTCACGTCTTTTTGTTTTGTTGATTAGTCTGGTTCCCGGAGTGTTGTATAATAGTATTTCACGAAACTAGGAGTCTACGAAGCAGGGAACCAGACTAACTGTTGATACACTACTAAACAAGATTCCTTTTGATCAAAAACATGTAACATTTGTTTCGTCCGACAATCGTCTACATCAAAACTCAATTTTTGTATTTTTCAATTAGTAAAATATTCATGTCGTGATTGCATTGCAAAAGTAATACTCAAACTTCTTATCATACTTGGGGATATCTCTATGTGCTAATTCAAGAATTCTCTGAAACTCATTTTTCCCACAACGGTCCGTATCTGTGAAACAAAGCTCATTATTTTACGAAGTGATCATTTCACTTGGCTGCCTTGCTATCTTTAATCACATTTATGATTGAGTAGGTAATTTTTAAGGTAGTTTAATTAGATATGTACACAATAAAATGCATCAGTGTTCAACTGATCAACTGAAATGAGTTACCCGACATACGACTGGTGCCGCTGGTTCTTAAGCATGTAGGATTTGTATGCCTTTTGACATTTTTTTACAATTCCACCTGCTTTATTTGATTCAGAAGACGTAATTACCGTGATAATAGAAAAGGAGGCCCTCTTTTTATTTAGTGCAACAGATGCTTCCGCTAGTCCAATATCAAAACACAGTGGGCACTTAATTAGGTTCTCAGCGAAATGCTCGCGGACATAGATGTTACAGTAGATTGACACATTTAACATTTAATTACAAGACGACACATTGCATTTATGATGATTACACTTAAAAGGAACTAAAAGATAGAACTAGAACACAAATTTCAATTGATAAAAAAATTTATTTAATTGGTATTTATTTATTAAAGTACTGCCTCCACTTGGCATAAGTGACATTTTCATTGATTGAAATGTCCTGGAATATTGTTAATTGCGGTTTACTAAGAATGTCGTTTGAAAAGAAAATGTAACAAATTTTATGACTTCTTATTAAAAGTCATTATTTCATAATGTTGATTAAATTTCCAGGTCCTAACTACCGTTTTTGACTATAAAACGAGCGGTATATCAAGTTTCCGTTACCAATTTCGATCACGATTTTCTTCAAGTTCAACCAATAGGGATCAATTTGTTTGTATTTTCTGGTTTAAAAATTGGGATCCACGCCTGACCCCACGTTGTAAGTGGGATCGTGAGTTATCAGGGCGCGAGTTATCGAGCGAGTGGTGTATACACATTACTTGAAGCATCTGCATCTTATATTTGTTTAAATTCTATATTATTAGAACCCTCAGATGCATTCATGGACCTTTTCTGTTGAAGTTGAGTTATAATTTACTTTTTTAAACATCGTAAGAATAGAATCACAGTATTATACATCAGTAATCAACACTTAAGAAGATAAAACATAAATTACACCTATGGCACTAATGTCATGTCATGTCGTTTTGAAATACTGAATTCATTGAATTTAACAACTTTGTTACTAGCCTTGCTTAAGATATACCTAATGTTCCTTCATTGTTTATGCTACAAAACTCATAATAACAGCTGTCCCTTCATTGCATATGTTACCAAACTAATTTTTATCTACATCGTTGTTTAGTTTTGTTATGCTCAACCAGAAATCCACACAAGAGACCAGTTCATCTACTGTGCCATAAATACTTTCAAGCTGTGCAAAATACCACATCTTGGCAACACAGATAAATATTGTGAAGCTAAAGAATAAATTATTGTACCAAAATTAGCAATTTATCTACTTTTCTTTGGAAAATGAATAAAGCTCTTTGTTCTGATGTAAAATGACAGTATTTGACACTTTTGTGACAACAGTCATCACGGGCCCTGCTCTCCCTCCCAGATATTGATGAAATTTACATTCAGCATAAACTACAATGAATTTTTTATGTTTTTGACATGTCAACATATTTAAGAAAATCATGAGAATATTAAAATTAGGGTGATATAGTTGATAATTCATATATTTACAGGTCCAAAGTCTGAAAACAGGTTGGAAAAATAGTGAGAAAAGTAATACAGCACTAGACATTATGTGATGTCAAGGAGGAAAATCTAAGTAATTGCCTAAATAGGGAAGCAAACTCATGACATCCTGAATCAAAACCAGCAACCATATCTAGTAGGCCATGAACACATAAGATTACATAAGTCTATATGGCATAAAACTTATTGCCAAAACAACCAAAACAACCCCAAATGTTCCAACAGGTACAAGAACGAAACTGCATACTTTAATATTCACACCAAAATAATTGCAAGTGCTAGCTCAACATTACAAGGAGTATATAGTTCTATCATTTGGAGCATTATTATTTCTTCTACTTAGCAACTGGTATTCTTTTTACAGTTATCTGCTTCCCACACACACCACATTTAAAACAAAAGAAAGGAAATGAGCAAAGAATAGGATAAACTTAAGGTGGAGAACTACATACCTGTTTATTCTTTCATGTTTTACACAAGAAGAGTAACTTACCCAAAGGGCAGGCCTGTTCCAAGCACTGGTCATTGTAAATCTTACAGAAGAGTTTAAACTAGGCCAAAAGGCAGGCCTGTTCCAAGCACAAGTCATCATAAATTTTAGATGTAATCAATACAAAACTCAAAAAACTTGAGAACTTTACTGGCCTGTCTATCAAATAAACATTAAATTACCTTTTCACACTTTCTTTGCCATGGACATTCACACTGGTGCATTGATGCATACTGGTACTTACCCCTCCACCATAGAGGCTCAATAAATAGGCAAATGTTGATGGGATTAACTCCACCTCAATAATGCATGGAGAAATGAAAAATCACAAGAGCTGTGCTGCATACTGATCCTGAGAAGAATGCATTCTCTCACACCACTCTCCTGCCAAAAAAACTCTAGCATTCTCACAGAACATTTACCTGTCTGGTGGTCCCTCTTTCTTTTGATCCATCCCTCAAAAATCGGACAGCAGCGTAGATCGGAAAAAACACATACGGAATATTCAGCATGTAGGACCATTTGAGTCCAGTTGGACCTGTCAAAGAACAGCATATTTTGTAACATATGTCTGTACAGTGAGGATCTGATTGGAAGGTTCAGTACATATGAATTCATACCACAAGTTGAATAGTTTCTTTAATTTGACAGCCTTAGTAAGAAAAACGTCTAAATTATTACTGAAAAAAACTTTCCCCAACTCCACTGAAATTAGAACATCTTATGATGACATGAAGCGACCATTTGTAAAATTAAACCATCTCTAAAGGCCAGAATATCCTCCTGCTACTTTGGCATATGATGTTACATCCAGGCATCACAGCACATGCTCATACCATGTACTGTTTAGATAACTCTGGGGATTCCAATGTAAGGTTGTCATGTTTACAAAAAATTGTAAACACTGTATGTTACCACTGGAACATGCAACGATGTAATTTAAAGGTGATCAATTCATCTGCATGCAAGACCTGACATTCTGTGGCATATGTTAGTTGTTTTCTTGAAAAATATTGACAGGAAAAGTATTGTCTTCTTAATTAAGTTAGAAAAGATGTATTTTCTATAATTCAGATATTTGTCACATTTACAATGATATACCAAAGACAGAAGAGGCTGCTGAGTCAACACTACCATTATCTTCCTCTTTTGAGGAAACAAAATATGCTGGAAAGCAAACTGATTTGTTTATCATTTAAACGGAATGCAGGTTGGTAAACACTGACAGGGCTAAAATGTAATGATGTCACTTACAATCGTAAACATGACAGCCATACCATAATGCCAAATTGGTTTCAGGGCTACTTCAATGCTGGCTCTAGGCTACCATGTACTCTTCAGGCAACCCCTGTGATACCACAATGCTGGATCTGGGCAAACACATACTGTTCAGGCATCACTACGGATACCTCAGAGCTGGATCTGGGCTACCTTGTACTGTGCAGGCAAGCCCCAGGGCTACCACAATGCTGATCTTGGCATGTATATCTATATTTTTGTAACTCCTGGTGCATGATTGATTTGGTCTAATTTTGTAATTTTTATTCATGACTGTAAATTGCAGTGATTATCTATAGCTGGATTTCATATGTGGATAGGGTCAATTTTAAAATATTAAAGTACATAAAACTTTATAGGATCTATAAATTGATGCTTACATATGTCTTGACAGTTACTAATAATAGAATTATTAGTAAATATATTTACAAGAGTCTGCCTTTTTCCCAGTGGTCAAGTCAGTCAGCTGGTATCATAGAAGAATTAAGTTAATTTCTACTGGACGGGTTCGGTCACATGAATATGTATTTTGAAATATTATATCAAGTAGCAAGATCTGTCATGTGAGGTATATTGTGACATATAGTCATAACAGACTTGTGAATGTGTATATAAGGAGAGAATTGAGCAATCAGATTTACTTCTCTTTTTAGTCATATTTATTTCTTGTGTTCATGTTGTAACATCAAGTCTGTAGACATGCTTTTTATTGTACTTTGATATTTAGTAAAATAGCAAATGCAAAAGACAGTACTGAATTTATGATAAAATATACATAGCCACAACTGCAAAAAATGTAAAGTTATAGCTGTGAAATATTTGTCAGCAAATTTTATTTATTTTATTTTGTTCAAATAAAAATTGTACATATACAACTAAAAGTGATGATGTCATCACTTCAAACGTGGTTGTCATATCTGCCTGATCAAAACCAGGTGAGTGTGTTTGGCATTATGATTTACATCAAATCTATGGAAAAAATCTGTCAAAAGTAAAAGTGCCTTCTGCAGAAGAAGGTGGCATTATCTTTTACCATAGCAGCAGTGTAATTAAGCCATTGATCCTAGAAATAGTTCAGGGCCCCGAGTGGCTGAGTGGTCTAAAGCCCTCACTGCTACGGATCATTGCCATCTCACCTCTGTCTGCGTGGGTTCGAGTCTCAGGTTCAGCTAATGTGGTTACGTGAGAAAGCTTGCCAGTAGCTTCTCGTGGGTCGGTGGTTCTTTCTGGGGTTTTTCCAGGTTCTGCCTCCACCATTTATACTGGCCACCATGTATAGCCTATCTTGTGCTGAAAAATGGTATTAAACCCTACAACAACAACTAGAAATAGTTCTGAATTCACTGCAAGTACACTGCTCAATGTTACTTTTGAATTCGTTGGAAATTACTAATTTGTTCTCCAGTTTATATGTGTTTCAACAAGAACAATATCATGAATTGTAAAGTATAAAAAAGTACAAATTCTTACCATATATGTTTTTGACTAATTCAAGCACAATGGTTTAATTATGATTTTGAGTCATACCAGTTCTGTATTATATCCAAACATTGTATTATACTGTAAGGTGTTATAAAGAGGGAGAGCTGAATAAAGAATGACTCTATCTTAAAATAATGAAGTCACAAGCTCATACAAAATAATGTAGGGTTGCATTTATTTCACTTTTGTCTCCTGACTTATACTTCAGAGCCACTGGTTCAGCTGTTGTTCTCATCATAAGAAGGTTGCAGGTTCAATTCCCACCATCAATCCACTCAGATCAGATACCATCATGTTTCCATCGGAAAGGCACTTTCTTCACTTGCTTCAGCAAACATAAACTTCAAAGTGTTGATGTGCCACAAAATGTTCTCAAAATTAAAAAAACTTTACATGTGATGAATACTTACCTATCATGCTACCAACCATCAACACAATCATACTATTGAAAATGGAGCCCACCCAGTAAAGGCCAACTTCTCTGTAACTTTGACTGAAAAAATAACAATGTATTTATATATAGTAGAAGAGAAATTAACAATGAACTGCTTGATTTCACCCAACTGATAAAACTTCAGTCATTTGAGAATTTATCCACACTGACACTGACGTGTTAGAATTTAGCTTACTTCAATTCCATGGATATTTGTACTTACATAGCGAGTAGCTTTGCCATCCACATGCATGTACACATTTATGTTTGGTCAGATATGAAAGGGAGGTCACTGATAAACAGCAATGAGAAAAGTGGTCCCAAAATTTAGTTTTGAGGATGACATCTACAGTAACCTTGGATGGAATAATTAAAATGTTATTATAGTAAAAGGTCTGAGTTTTGTTGTTTAAATACAAGCTAAAAACAGAGTGTCAAATCAGAACATGCACAAATTACCAATTTCTGCACTTGAATATTGTGTTTACCATGTCAAAATTTATTAAAATCTAACAGTAAGCCATCCTGATTCATTTTTGAATCATAATTTGTGTTGAGAAAAAACAATAACATGAGGCCCAAGTGGGCCTGATATCACTCATCTTGTTTACATTACATAACAGTTGATTATATCACTAAGCAGGCTTATCTAATAGTGCAAGTACATATCATATTTCTAAAGATAAAGGCATAATTAATATGCACAGTCTCTTGCTCACGAATGAATTCATCCAAGATCTTGATGACATAAATCCAATGACCTTGATGGTATAAAACCACTGACCTTGATGACATAAACCCAATGACCTTGATGATATAACCCAATGACCTTGATGATATAAGCCAAATGACCTTGATGATATAAACCCAATGGCCTTAATGATATAAACCCAATGAACTTGATTATATAAAACCACTGATCTTGATTACATAAACCTATAATCCTTGATGATATAAACCCATTTACCCAATTTAAGAGAAACTACATGACAAATATGGACTCTTAATCTAGATAGGAAACAAGCTCATCCAGTCAACTGCAAAGTATCTCACTGTTACACAAGATCTCTCTCATTACAAAACTCAGAGACAGCAATGATAATGAAAGCTTGTTTACCAAGATGGAGTGAAATCAAACTGGAATTCAGTCTCAGTGTTGCAACAAGCTTAGACAAAAAGATTATCTCATTAATATGCACAGATCTTGCTCATAATCCAACCCATCCAACATCTTGAAAATACAGGACTATTTAACAAGTTTGATCAAAACATGATCAAAACTAAAATTGCTTGAGTGTTAACAAGCTCTGCCAATCGTATGTAAGGTCATATCATTAATATTCATGAATTTCACTCTAATCATACTATCTAAGAACTTGATATCATATACCCATTTACTAGCATGATCAAAATCAAATAAAAAATACGAACTATCGAATGAAAAATAAAACTCAGCCAATCGGATACAAGATCACCTTATAAATATGCATAGATCTCATTCATAATAAAAAATCCAACATCTTGATTATATTAGCATTTTAATCAAGTTTCATAAAAATCATGACAGAAATTCACTCTTGCAACTGGTAACAAACTCAGCCAATTATATGCAAGATTACATTATTAATACAAGTAAATCTTGCGCATAATAAAATATCTTGAATGATGTAAACCTATTTATCAAGACCGATAAAACTACAATCCAAAATAATCACAAAAATGTTGCAAACTAAGCCAATCAGACGCAAAATTACCTCATTAACATGCATCGATCTTGTTTACCCAAGATCTAGATTACTTGAGCCTAATCATCAAATTTGTTCAAAACTGGATTCAAAATACAGCCTTGACAATTGGTAACAAGTTTAGCCAATCACAAACAAGATTGCCTCACTAATATGTGTGAATTCCATGCCTTATCGAACTCAGGCAAGATTTTGATCATGTAAGCATGTATTTGAGGCTTCATCAAAATCTTATTATCAAAAAATATGGCTTCCAGAGTGGCAACAAGCTCCCCCAATCAGATCAAGACTGCCTCAATAATATGCATGGATCTCGCTCATTAATGAACTTGTCCAACATCTGACTGAAACAAGCCCCCAAGTCTTGATGATATAAGCATATATTCCAAGTTGTATAAACAAAGTCAGATCAGAAATGCAGCCCCAAGAGTGGAGTATGCTCAGCCAATTAAATGCAACATTACCTTATTAATATGATCAGATCTTGCTCATTATCAAAGTCTTCCATGATCTTTACGATATAAGCATATATTCCAAGCTTAATCAGAAATACGGCCTCTACAGCAGTAGCAACTCAGCCGATCAGATGAGAAATACAGTCTCTACAGCAGCAGCAAGGATAGCCAATCAGATCAGAAATACAGTCTCTAAACCAATAGCAAGGTCAGCCAATCATATTAGAAATACAGTCTCTAAAGCAATAGCAAGGTCAGCCAATCTGATGAGAAATACAGTCTCTAAAGCAATAGCAAGGTCAGTCAATCAGATGAGAAACAGTCTCTACAGCAGTAGCAAGGATAGCCAATCAGATTAGAAATACAGTCTCTAAAGCAATAGCAAGGTCAGCCAATCAGATGAGAAATACAGTCTCCAAAGCAGTAGCAAGGTCAGCCAATCAGATGAGAAATACAGTCTCTAGAGCAATAGCAAGGTCAGCCAATCACATAAGAAATAGTCTCTAAAGCAATAGCAAGGTCAGCCAATCAGATCAGAAATACAGTCTCTAAAATCTTACTCATTATCAAACTCATCAGAAATTGTTATGACACAAGCCCGTATCTGAAGTCTATCAAAATCAGATCAGAAAAATAGACACCTGCGTGATAACCAGCAATTATTGACTGACAGACAAAATTAGCCTATGGTCTATCATCTCTTGCCGTTTCCTTTAAATAGAACAGTGGCTTCAGACGATTTCCATTGGTCTGGGATAAAACCAACTTTGACAACATACATCATACTAATAGTATTGCTTTAACTGATACTGTCAGCACCAATTATTAACAATTGCCCACTGATTCCATCTAGTCCAGTAGATTTGTTTACTATCAATGAATTTCAGAAATTTAAGAATATCTGAATTCAGAATGGGTGGAGTTTCAAACCGTATGAACAACTTCTTTACTTCAATATACCTATCAAAACACATTTGCAAGATTCATATTATTATTACTGAACCACTTTTTAAATCCACAGAACACTAATATCATATTAATGATATGATTATATAAGTAACTAGTTATGTCGTAATCAAAAAATGACAAATTATTTTTAAGAGTACAGTTATTATTAGAAAGAGACAACCAAATTTATGAATAAATTCTTGCCAAGTCTGAATGTGAGTTCCTAGAAACATATGCCCTGGCAACTAAATGTGACTTGAGTAGATGTGAAACACATTCAAATACAAGACAAAAAAATCAGTTAATTTAGTAATTGTAAGATGTATTCAAATAAAACAGGTCATGAAACACAGTTTTTAAAATGTGAGTCAAGCATTAATAAGTGTAAAGTGAGAAGACATTTAGATAGGTCAGATGAAAGATGACCTATGAAAGAGAATGACAGCATATCAACAGTAAGCAAGAACTGATGATTTCAGTTAAATCTACAGAATTGTTTAGGAGGTACAGTCTTTATCTTTTAAAAATTATTTACCAACAATGAATGTTTAAGAGAAGAAAAGAAACTTTATTTCACTAGTTCTTAATTCATTGGCCCCCTGGAGATTCTTTTCATTTTTGCCTGAAACAGGGGTAGGAAACATTTTTGGGGTTACTTCTGAAAATTGGACTTCTTTTATTTCCCCAAGTTTTTGCACATATTGGACCCAAAATGTTCATGTCCTGGACCCATTTTACTCCAAATCTGAAATGAAACCTGCTTTTTGCAAAGGTTCATCTGCCTGTGTGCAGTTCAGACTGGTCTAATTTAGATCTAAGAACAAAAAGTTTCAAAATCTGGTCACAAACTCTGGTTCTGAAACTGGTAACATGCTAACATGGCATGCAGGGTTAATAAGTTAACAGTTTAAACTATTTATCCCAGGTTAATGGAAAAATTAATAATAGTGTCAGATAACAAAAATATGTATAGTGTATGTAGACAGTACTATGAAATATGTATGTAGACTGTACTAGGAAATGTGCATGTAGACAGTATTATAAAATATTTATGTACTTTTGCAGACTATTAAGAACTATGTATGTAGACTGTACTAAGAAATATTTATGTAAACTGTACTTAAAAATATGTAAACTATGTAATCCATACTAAAAAATATGCATGTAGACTGTACAAAAATATGTATGTGGCCATAGTGCAATCTACATACATGTAAGTATACATTCCGAAGCAATGGACATGACACAGAATACCCTTAGCTGACCTTCTATCCCCAAGCAATGGACATGACACAGAATACCCTTAGCTGACCTTCTATCCCCAAGCAATGGACATGACACAGAATACCCTTAGCTGACCTTTTATCCCCAAGCAATGGACATGACACAGAATACCCTTAGCTGAGCTTCTATCCCCAAGCAATGGTACGCATTTTCCTGAGTTACTATTAACTGAGCTTCCATCCCCAAGTGCTGCCTCGCTTGGCGCTCAGCATTAAGAGGTTAGTGTTAGGACTGGTCGGCCTGGTGTCAGGATAATGTGACTGGGTGGGACATCATGCTACATGTCTGCGGCATGATGCCCCAGCGCTAGACATCACTATAAACTGCCACACTGCAGACATCGTAGCGATATGACTGAAAAATTGTTAAAGCTACGTTAAAAATCATAATCACATCACATCACATCCATCCCCAAGCAATGGTATACATTTTCCTGAGCTACTATTAACTGTGCTTAAATCCCCAAGCAATGGTATGCATTTTCATGAGTGATTATTAGATGAGCTCCTATCCCCAAGAAATGGTATGCATTTTCATGAGTGACTATTAACTGAGCTTCAATCCCAAAGCAATGGTATGCATTTTCATGCACAACTATAAGATGAGCTCCCATCCCCAAGCAATGGTATGCATTTTCATGAGTGGCTATTAACTGAGCTTCCATCCCCAAGCAATGGTATGCATTTTCATGAGTGATTATTAGATATCCCCAAGCAATGGTATGCATTTTCATGAGCAACTATTAACTGAGCTTCTATCCCCAAGCAATGGTATACATTTCCCTGAGCTACTATTAACTGAGCTTCCATCCCCAAGCAATGGTATACATTTTCCTGAGTGACTATTAGATGAGCTCCTATCCCCAAGCAATGGTATGCATTTTCATGCACAACTATTAACTGAGCTTCCATCCCCAAGCAATGGTACACATTTTCCTGAGTGACTATTACTTGAGCTTCCATCCCCAAGCAATGGTATACATTTTCCTGAGCAACTATTAATGAGCTTCTATACTATGCTCATCTAAGATTATTCTTTATCATGCTTCTTACTTGAGGACTAAAACTCATCTAATAGCAGCTCAAGAAAATGCATACCATTGCTTGTAATATGGTCTACATGTTTGCATATTTCTTAGTACAGTCTACATACATAGTTTTCATTACTAATACAACATTACCAACTTTTTTTTTACAGAAGAGAACATCTTTAAGGTCAACTAATGCACCAAGTTCTCATGTACAGTATGCATTAATTTTACCAAAGAGGACATCCTTAAGATCAGTGTTTCCCAAACTTGTCCCTTTTGGGACATCAGTCTTATCAGCATATGCATTCTCAAAGTGCCGTAGCGATTTTTGTGTGAATTTTAGTGGTATATTTTCTGTTGCATACCCCCTGAAACCTTTTCACATACCACCGGTGGTACAAGTACCACACTTTGGGAAACACCGCTTAAGATCAAACCATGCACTCATGGAAGTGATACAATATTACAACCTTAATTTTAGAAGAGAGGATGTCCTTAGAATCCTACCATACACCAATCTTACAAAGAGGAGATCCTTAAGATCAGCCCATGTGCAAAGTTCTCGTTGATTTTTCTGAATGGAACATACTTATGACCAACCCATACACCAAGATGTCATTGATTTTGCAAAAGAGGACACGCTTAAAATCTACCTATGCACTAAGTTTTCACTATTTTACAGAAGGAAACATCCTTAAAATTAACCCATACACCAAGTTCTCATGGAACAAATACAACATTACTAACCGGTTTTAAAAACAGGACATCATTAAGCTCAAACCATGCACTAAGTCCTCATTAATTTTACATGTAGACCCATACAAAAGTTCTCACTGAACAAATACACCATTACTAAATTTAACCAAACAGTTTTCATGAAAATGATGTCACCTGCTTTTTAATTTTAAGCAGGGAATGTAATTTATAATTTTGTTGAGAAAAGACTTAGGAAATATTTTTTTTTTTAATTCCAGCTCCAAACTCACCCAGCACAGCAAAGGGCAATGAGTATCAAATATAAGGCATAGTGTCCCGTCCCATCCCACCAGTTGATGAGTGTCCCATGTGCTGTCTGCAGGTATGGCTCTCCCTCACGGAAATAAAACTCCATAAAACCAGAAACATACTGATCCAGTTCCAAGCCAATAAACAAGTCCACACAGGAGGTGAAGGCAAATACACTCCACACTGCAAGAGAAATTAAAGCTTAGATATTATAGTATGCAGATTTGAACACAAATGTTTCTGAAATCTCAAAGACTTGGTAGGAAAAGAGTAATCAATCATTTTCAGACCTATATGATTTATAAAGCACCTTAATGCTCAGTTTCATACATATTTATTTTAAAAGATGGGTCTCACATTACACTTCCCAAAACTTTACCAAATGGTGTTTTTAAACCCAGAAATTCACAGCCCTTGAGGCATATTGACCTCTGACCCGCATTTATCGAGCTGCCATGTAACCATGTACCTACATCATACTCCAGGGTCAAATCCAGGTATCACAAATTTAGTTGGGTCTGTGTATTTGGATGTTTTCTTACTCCTACCTTGTACCTTATGTTATTCTAGTTTAGCTGCCATCTCTCTTTTTCTAGTTTCTCCAATCTTAACAGGGTAGTATGTGATTATGATTTTGAGACATGAGTCTTTTAAGCTTGATCTCAAATGAGTGGTACCACGGTGTACAATGATGAGTAACTGCCTCCATCTGGTCTTAAACTATTTTCAAAACTAATTCTACAGCTTTACACACAGTGGTCGCCCTCTTATGAGGCCATCACTTCAAATGTGGTCCAGTAAAATGGCCATCACTTCAATGTGGTCCAGTAAAATGGCCATCACTTCAAATGTGGTCCAGTAAAATGGGTGGTCTCTCTTTTAGCAGGGTCTTATCAATCAAGAGGGGGACATGCACAATAGGTATCCCACACTTCTTGAGGATTGTTAGACATCTTCTTCCCACATCTGGCAGTTAGATATTTGCAAAATTTAATAAATAAAGTATATATATATATATGAGAGAGATAGCATATGCGTCCAGAACTGGTCATATATGCTCAACATGTCCAACAGGACTGATTTTCTGACTGACAATAAAATGCCCAAACTGGACATTGGAAGATTATGCTAAATCATGATAAAAAATTATTTTAATTGAAACTCAGAAATGAACCTTGACCTCGTCTTATATCTAAGACGTAAATTGCAACAAGTGTAAATTGCCTTGTAGCTTCTGTAAATGGTACAATGTAAATGTAATCTCTGCTTGGGAAATAGTTCCCACCCTGGGAGTAGCCCATTTTGTTCCTTGTATTCCATTTTTAAAAAGACGTGGATAGATAAAAGTGATATAATCCCAATATAAATGAGAATGTGAGCTGATAGTTTTGTATTAAAGCACAGTGAAAAGCAGGAGCAGCAAGTCTTTAACAGCAACCCTCTACCCTCCTGTGACATAAATGTTCCTGCATGCAACCTATCACTGTAGCAAGTCTACAGTAGCAACCCTCTACCCTACTGTGACATAAATGTTCCTGCATGCAACCTGTCAGTAGCAGATGTCAACTGGCCTAAATATATCAGTTATGTGAAGCTGATGTCTGTTCTGACCACATTATCAGAAAATATTCTTTTTAATAAAAATGGATTCTGTAAGATTTTTAAGCCTGTTATAACTCCAAAGCTATAAAACTTTTAAAAAAATCAAATAAAATCTAAAAAGATGATATTGTCTGGAGTTTGTGTTTGGAGGTAAGATGAATAGCTGGCAGCTGGAGGGGAAAGGGAAAAATGGCACGATTTCCTATAATTGTTCCTGTTAAACAGTGAAAAATGTCAGGAAATATTAATACAGGAGGCATTTTTGAGGAAAAGTTAGCAAACCAATTTTTCCAAAGGGTTTGGGTATACTGAAACTAAATTGTAAGTTTGCCACATTCTATTTTGATGTTTTTGGACCAAATCACCAAAAACCAAATGGTCACCACACAAAATATCAAATGCCTATAACTTCTAAACAGGAGTTGATAAAGTCTTGATCTTTCCATCTAATACCATGTTTTTATGCCTACAAACACAACGAACACATCTAATACCATGTTTCTGATGCCTACAAACATA
The DNA here is from genome assembly GCA_016617855.1 of Megalonaias nervosa. Taxonomy (NCBI): domain Eukaryota; kingdom Metazoa; phylum Mollusca; class Bivalvia; order Unionida; family Unionidae; genus Megalonaias; species Megalonaias nervosa. The sequence continues at coordinate 18,662 of JAECUM010029878.1, forward strand.
ATGAACACATTTAATACCATGTTTTTATGCCTACAAACACAATGAACACATCTAATACCATGTTTTGATGCCTACAAACATAATGAACACATCTAATACCATTTTTCTGATGTCGACAAACATAATGAACACATCTAATACCATGTTTCTGATGCTTACAAACACAATGAACACATTCTAATACCATGTTTTGATGCCTACAAACACGATAAATACATCTAATGCTATGTTTTTATGACTAAGAAAGCAATTAACACATCTAATACCATGTTTTTATGCCTATAAATGCAATGAACCCATCTAATACCATGCTTTTTATGCCTATAAACACAATGAATGCATCTAATACCATGTTTTGGATGCCTATAAACATAATGAACACATCTAATACTATGTTTTCGATGCTTATAAACACAACGAACACAACTAATACCATGTTTTTAAGCCTACAAATGCAATTAACATATATTATATCATGTTTTTATGCTTACAAATTTAATGAACACATCTAATACCAAGTTTTTGATGCCTACAAACACAATGAACACATCTAATACCAAGTTTTTGATGCCTACAAACACAATGAACACATCTAATACCAAGTTTTTGATGCCTACAAACACAATGAACACATCTAATCATACTACACATAATACTTCATTTCCGGCATTCTATCATGTGTAAGTTTTCAATGTGCGAAGTTTTTCGGGATTGCAGGAGTTCAAAATTTTAAAAATCATTGGTTATTTCTACTGCAGTTTGGAAAATGGCGATACAGTATGGGATTGCAGTAACGAAGGTATGACTAAAGCAGGTAGACTTAAATCGGCCTGCAATGCGAGATATTCTTGAAACTGTAGCCTCTAGTTCAAAACTCGTAACCGCCCCTGTCATAAATAGCAGGACTAGGAGTGTGGTCTTACATTGTTGGGCGTAGACGCCCAACACATAAATATCAGCGTCGAGGTCTTACATGTGGAGGAAGACTAGCCTAGTGTATGACATGACAGGAGAGTCGGAGCTGGTGGGTGCATTGACAATGAAGTTAAATGTATTATTATTGACGTAGCTCATGACATTTCATTTACCATAGAAAAGAGATTCTTTCTTCGCTGGACTTGCTTTAACGAGTACGAAGGATATCACGGTAAAAAGTGCTAAAGCAAACACAGAAACTGCGAAAATCCAACGCTGATCCTTCATCAGTGTCATTTTGTTCAATGTATACATTATAGGAATAGCTAGAAGTGACTCGATGAATACAAGAAATACTGTCGGAATTCTTAGTAGATCCATTTTCACTCACATGTATATTATTTATTCTAGCTACACCAATATCAGTTTCCAACCACCTGGCGTGACGCTTTCAACTTAAGGGGAAATAACTTTCGCCAAATTTATGTTTACTGGCTAATATTTTTAGCGATTGATGGTTCGTGGAGACGGGGACAGAGCGATGACGGGTTTTTTTGTGGGTTTTTTTTTTATTTTGGTGTGTGTGTGTGTGTTTGTTTGTTTGTTTGTTTGTTGCTTTTTGTTTTGTTTTTTAGGAAGCACGATATTTGGTTAGGTCTTGGTGATTTACTGCACAGAAAAACAAGTAAGGTTACTGAGACTAAAGCGTCAGTGTCCATTCATGGCAATGTCAGTGTGATGCTTATGTCATGTGATAAAGTGTCAGTGTTCATGTTTATGTCATGTGATAAAGTGCCAGTGTTCATTCACAGTAATGTCAGTTTGATATTATGTCGTGTGATAAAATGTCAGTGTCCATTCGTGGTAATGTCAGTGTGATGTTTATGTCATGTGATGAAATGTCAGTGTCCATTTGTTGTAATGTCAGTGTGATGCTTATGTCATGTGATAAAATGTCAATGTCCATTTGTGGTAATGTCAGTGTGATGTTTATGTCATGTGATAAAGTACCAATGTCCATTCATAGTAATGTAAGTGTGATGTTTATGTCACGCGATAAATGTTGCTATCATACTTTAATTGGTCAACCCCACCCCAATGTTTGTCTTAACTATAATCGTTAAAAGCAATGTGTCCATTCATGGTAATGCCAGTGAGATTTTTATGTCATGTGATAAACTTCCAGTGCCCATCTGTGGTAATGTCAGTGTGATGCTTATGAGCAGCAGAGAGGGTGGACCCTACAACTTTTTCCTGACCTTATTTTACAAAAAAAAAGGTTCCTACAGGGGCTGAAAAATAAGGTCAATAACGCTGAACCGAACCTCCTAACTTTTATTATTACCATATAGTTTGAAAAACAGATAACAAATCGTTTGGGTTAGCTCATTTTTGTTATTTTATTTTTGACTTTTTTGTTTTTTAATGTTATAATGCGTTTAGTTTACTTACCGGGTCACTCAATTTTTGTCGTCCACCCTCTCTGCTGCTATAAATTAAACAACTATTATAAATATTAACAAATGAGTATTGGAGAACCACATTCAGCTAGATTAGCTCGAGAGCGACTTCAAGCAATTAGAAAATATTTACCCGTCCGTGAGTTAGTCAAGCAACAACTACAATCTCGTCAAGAGTCTCAGGTGGAATTTGCAGAAGGTGCAAAACAGTTATTTAAGCCGATTGTCGAACCAACAAAGAAAATTGTTACAGCAGCTGAGGCAACACAGAGAGCTCTTGAAACATTGCCTGTTGATATTGCTGGTCATATTCAAGCAGCTCAACCTGGGGCTCAACCACCACTACAACCACAACCACCAAGAACCAGAACTAAGATAATAGATAAATTTACGCCTGAAGGTATTGCTGCTATCAGGGACCCAACCCAATTATTTGATATTGCCGCGTTTGGATATTATGAAAGACAAAAATATGTAAAACCAGAATATGTTAAATCTCTAAGCTCTACCAATTGGATCAGGGATGTATATCGCATCTCTACTGGTATTCCAGAAATCAGATCTAATGAAGATATTAGAAGTTTTAACAGATTTGATGAAGCTGTAAATAGATATATAGAAGATGTTGAAAGAAGTAAACGATTATCACAACTACCACAATTTGAACTATCACCACCATCATCACCAAAACTTAAATTACCATCACCACAACAACCACTACCACGACTACAACCACTACTACAGCAACAAGAGCTACAACAACAACAACAAGAGCTACTACAGCAACAAGAGCTACAACGACAACAAAAACAAGAGAAAAAAACGAGAAACAAAACGAGAAAAAAAACAAGAAAAAAGAACGCTCAAAGAATCATTTCGTGATTTTCTAAGATCACCAAAAGTATCACCGAAACCAAAAGAAGAAACTGGTGAGGAAGAAGAATATCAAGATCCTGGCGCAACTGGAAGTGGTTTAGGGAGTGGCCTTATTACTTGCCCCAATAACGTTCTTGCTGATGTTGATCGACTAGAAATCCTCATTGGAGGAAAACGAGCTGGTAATAATTCCCCAGAAATCATTAATGAAGCAGCTGATATTTGTCAACGATTATTTACAGGTGGAATTATGGATATTAATGTATATCGGTCCCTCATTAATGAAATTGCCGATGGCTACTATAGTGACTGAGTATGTAATTAAATACAGCTACTATAATAAAATGATCGTACATAGTACTCAACGTGGGTCAACCATGGTCAGGGCAGTAAATTCACAATTACCAGTATACAAAACAACCTACGGAGATGGACTAGGCGATATTGTTCAGGGTCTGTTTAGAAGGATAGCCCCAAAAGCAATACCGATTGCAAAGCAACTGGGGATGAAAGCTATTGATGTTGTTCGTGAAAAAGGTATTGGTGCTGTTGGTAATCTCGCTAGTAAAGCGTTTTCAGCGATCAAGGATAGACTAACACGATTAATACGCAGACCTGCGGTCCGACCTCAACCTGTAAAATTACCTAGCACTGAAGTAATGCCTGCAAATATTAGTAAAATAATAAATCAAGCTGCTAATCAAAAACTAGCAGAGTTGGCTGATGTACCATTATCAGAAAAAGAAAAAAATATAACCGCTAGTCTGATAGCAGGAAGTGGTCTCACTTCCCGAAGTGGTCTTCATTTTAGACAATAATAATTATAATAAAGATGTTCAAACGTATATCTGATCCAGCGTTCGACATGGATGCACCAGTACTCAAGGATGAGTCTGTGCGTGATAATCAATATTATTCTTACGACGCACGAGTTCCAAATCAGACTGGAAGGGTTGAACTTCAGGTTCAAGATACAAGCAGATATTTTCTACCCGCTCAGGCGTTTATTGAAGTAGGGGGTGAAATTTTAAAAGATGATAATACTCCATACGCAGCTGAAACGGGTGTTAGTTTTGTTAATAATGGTATTATGGCCTTATTTAAAGGTGCAGCATATATCATTGATGGACGAGAGATTGAGGTCTGTCATGAAAACGTCGACGTTGCTACGACAATACTTGGTCTTGCAAGATACAGCGATGATTATTCAAGATCAGCTGGTCCATCAATGATGTTTATAAAAGATACTTCTAATTTTCCAGAGCATCAGCAATATGAACTAAGACGACCAAGAAACTTCGCCAACAACGCTGATGCTGATGTGTGGCCGGTGGTTCATGGTGCTGATCCAGATTTCAACTTAGGATTTAGATCACGTGGATCAATGTTAAAAGGTAATAGAAGAATGTTTTCATGTGCAATTCCACTTTCACATATTTTTGGATTCTGTAGAAATGTCAGAAAGGTTATTTTCGGAGCTAAACATACAGTTGTACTTGTACGAAAAGGCACTGACAATGATGCAATATGGCGACCCGCTGGTACTGATCCTGGTGAAGTAATTCTTACAAAACTTTCATTGTGGATGCCAGTGATAACTCCGTCAATACCTGAAGAAGACCGATTGCTATCTTTTATGAGTCAAGGTGGTAAATCAACGTTGTCATGGTTGACAGTGACCACAGATTCTTTTCAAAGTAACATTAATGGTTTATTTACATGGCAAATAGCTTCTCAGCAAGGTATTTCTGCACCGCGACGTATATTTATTGCATTACAAGATGCTGCGCGAGTAGACAATCAAAATCTTAGTACTATGATATTTGATGATCTTGGTGTTTCTGAGGTTTCTTTAAAATTAAACGGACATCAAGAACCTTCTGAAGAAATATTGCTAAATTTTGAAAACAATCATGTAGCACGTGCATATCATCGTCTTATGTTGTTTATGGGGCGTGATCAGAACATTGATACTGGTTTACAAATATCACAGTTAGATTTTACAACCTTATATCCGATTTATTATTTTTCGTTGGAACATTTGGATTTGTTTAGACAGTCCGTTGTTGATATAATTTTTCGAGCTCGTGTGAATCGAGGAGCTATTGCAAATTATAGGGCAATCGCCGTTATACTCAGCGATAAGACGATGTTACTTGAAGGTGTTGGTGGACGAATGAGAGTCGTTGATGCCCCAGTAGAAAATATGTAACACGTAATTAGATCATCTTGATTTAAAATCAGGATAATAATTATAATGTCATATCATCACGCTAGTAGTATATGGGGTTACCGTAGCGTCAATGGGAATTAGCATTACAGACCCCCCCTGGGCCAGTATAGCGTCAAGAAATAAAATCTCACCCTGGGCCTGTATAGCGTCAATGGAAAATTGGGTAGAGGGACTAGAACACCCTGGGCCTGTATAGCGTCAATGGAAATTTTGTAGAGCGGCTACTAGTAGACTGTGGGTTTGTAGAGCGATAAGCGACAGGTGGCATGACGTCACACTGGTAACAATGTAGCAAAAAGAGAAGTACTGTGACGTCAAGCTACCTGAGAGAGGGCCATAGACAAACACGAATGAAGAGCGTTCGTGTTTTTTAGTAGAGGAAGGGTTTTAAATATATTCGTTTAGGGTGGAGATAAAATGAAAATTAAGATCTTTTCGAGGCATTGGAAGTGGCCCTGAAAAGGGCATTTGGGTTCTTCTTCTTCTTCTTTTATCTTCTCCAGTTCTTCCACCATCTCCTTACTTTTTGAATAATTCCTTTCTTCTTTTCTTCTTCGGGCATCCAGTCAGGATGTCCGAGAGCTCTGAATTTTTGTTGGATTTTCATCCAGTTCTGATTTAGTTTCTCAAACTCTTCTTTCTTTTTTTGGTTTTCCTTGTCCTTCCTCTCTTCCTTCCACGTCTCCTTGATCTTTTCCACTTCTTCTTTCAGTACTTTTCTCATTAGGTCTTCCGCTTTCTTGATATTGTCTAAGCCTTTTTTGACAAAAGACCATTCTGTTAAAATGAATTTGTCTTCCAAAAAACACCTTATTTTGGTGACAACATCAAGGGTCTGCTTCAATGTGCCTACTCTGACATATTTTGGATAGTTGAAGCCTCTCAACTTATCCGCTTCCTCCACTATTATGCCTTGTAGTTCATAACTTGCTACTTTCATACTTGTCATAAAGTCTAGGCTGACTTCAAACCTCCACTCCATTTGAAGTCTTTCCACCACATGGACTCCATCTATCATCCACCACCAACTGTCTGTCAACTTGTTAAAAAGATCCATCTTGTATTCTGTGTTGAATGGCGCGAATGACGAACGCTATACTTTTATATACTTCAAGCACCGACGTGAAGGAAAACATGCCTTACACTCACTTCACATATGATATACTATCCTCACCAACGAACGAGCAAGCATAAAACACACACACAATATACTATCCTCACCAACAAACGAGCAAGCATAAAACACACACAATATACTATCCTCACCAACAAACGAGCAAGCATAAAACACACACAATATACTATCCTCACCAACGAACGAGCAAGCATAAAACACACACAATACACTATCCTCACCAACGAACGAGCAAGCATAAAACACACAATATACTATCCTCACCAACGAACGAGCAAGCATAAAACACACACACACAATATACTATCCTCACCAACGAACGAGCAAGCATAAAACACACACACAATATAGTATCTTCACCAACGAACGAGCAAGCATAAAACACACAATATACTATCCTCACCAACGAACGAGCAAGCATAAAACACACACACAATATACTATTCTCACCAACGAACGTGCATGCAAACACACACACACACACACACACACACACACACACACACAAATCACTAAAGAGTGAGTGTTTATAGTCACACTACACTACATTCACACGAATTGGCAAATTGAATAGGTTCTCTTTTCTAGAGATCTGGTTAGCCCTGAAAAGGGCTGTTTTTTAGAACTGCAAATGCACCTGGTTAATGATGACATCTCCCAGGGCGGGCACCACACACGCATCGCCGGCTCCAGTCCTGCTCCCAATTGATGCGTGTGGTTGGGAGCGCAGAGGGAGGTTGATTGGCTTCACTATCCCACTCCTCAGTTTGAGGGATAGTGAACACTTGTTCCCTTCTTCTTCTTCTATTCAGCACCCTGGGATGCTGACGCCGAGGCTCCCACTCTTGCCTCTGTCTTTCCAATTCCTCCTCCCAGTTTTCTGTCTGGAGGACAGCGGCTCTTGGTACTGGTGTTACTGGCGGCAGAGGTTGTGGCTGTCTTTGTTGTGGTGCTGCTACTGCCTGTGGAGGCGTCCTCACCTCAGGCTTGACTCACACAGAGGTCTTAGCATGAGGTGAGGTAGGATCCCTCTCATCTCCTCTTCTTTCTTTTTCTTCTCCTCCTCTTCAAGCCTGGCTTCTTCGGCTAAAGCCTCCATAGCCAGCTCATCTAGCAACCGTCTGGCATATTCCAGGTGCATCTGGAGTTCTAGTAGTTTTGTTATTCTGCTCATTTTGTTGCAGCTGCTACGTCAACGTGGGTAACCAGACTGACGATCGCACCGATTTATATACTTGTAGCACGGACGTGAAGGTAAACATTCCCTAGCCCAAAACTAAACATCACATGTAACGCGCGGACTTAAAAGAAGCACTCACGTTGACTTTTTTAATTTTTACTTACAAACACAGACAGACACGATTGGACAAGACAGAGAAACGAAGTGCTTATAGGCACACTTCTATTTTTTTTAAACATACAAACACACAAATATTTTGTTTTACTGACAAAAGAAACGAAGTGCTTATAGACACACTTCTATTTTCTAATGACAAATTTTGGCAAATTGAATGAGTATGTCTTTTCGAGAGTATTGGGTAGCCCTGAAAAGGGCTGTTTTTTTTTTGTTCACGGAAGTAATGGCAATCTTTTTTTACTGTCTAAGATTGCGTCCCCGTCTGGCAGTAGGCTTTCCTATTGGATACGGTCTGCTTCTGCGAAAAGAGAAAGAGAATTCTTTGGTGTCTACTCGACAGTCCACAAAACCTCTGTCTGGTTCTTGCTGCTGCTGCTGCTGCTGCTGCTGCTGTTGTTGTTGTTCTTCTCTCTGCTTCTTCTGAAGTCTGTATTTCTCAGTCCATTCTTCTTGTTCTTTTTAATTTCCTCTCTAAACATCTCTTCTATCAGACCTTGGACTGTGGAGAGCATCCTAACATTCTCTATTTCTTCAGGCTTCGGTATCAGGTTTAGCCTGACACGATGTAAATTGACGTAAGCTTCGTTCAGCTGGGCTAGTCTGGAAGGCATCTTCATAGGTTGACGAGTCAACAGTGAATGGTCAGACTGGAGACCCACCCGCTTTATATGGTTCAAACGCGGACGCGATAGAAAACATCCCTACTTGGTTTTAGTGTCGGAATGCTATGATAGCGAATGTCATGATGAGGGATAGAAAGAAGTCAAAGAGCATATATTCACAGTGTTTTTTGAAAACAAACGACAGACACATTTTTTCAAAACACAACATTTTTATTCAAGTAACAAGTAACAAGTCATAAGTCACAAGTAACAAGTAACATCAAACAAATTATTTTTGACAAGGTTGACAACGTTGTGAAATCATGTGAGATTTCCATTGATGGAAGTCATGAGGCCATTGATGTACACTACGTTTCCTAGCTAAAGACAAAAGATAACTATAATGGTCACAAAACCATCGATCTATTTTCTCATCGTTTCTAGAAGAGTGACGATCAAAATAAGTCACTAAATGTTCTAAAGGATATCCAAGACTGCGTTGATGAAGAAAATATACACAATATTGTCCACACACCATGAAATCTGTGCCTTGTAATTTCACATTATTGTATCGTGTCGTCTGGGCATTTCTTCTCATAAAGTCAATGATATCGTCTTCCAAAGGGGGTAATCCATACGAATCAAAATATTCCACACAATTCTCTTGAGGGAAGTAGACGGCAACCCAGTGAGTGCCTGGAAGATGACTTTCGTCCGTGTTGATGACATAAGCTTGATGGTCTTAGGTTTGCGATGAGGTAGTTCATCTTTAGCGCACACGACAGGATTCCAAGAAGCAGTATACGAACTATTGTTCAAAAGGTAATAAAGTTCCCAGGTATCCATTTTCTGTTGTGTTGTTTTTGTTTTTTTCACAGGTAATGATAAGTCATCAATTCAATTCTGACTTTTTGTTTGAAACGATCTGTCAAGTAGCCGTTTCTTCGCCTTGTCTCCGCACTCTGGGCTAAGAGAGCTTCGATGCGATAGATCTCTAGAGTAGTCAATGGAGGGCAGGAAAGATCACGCAAGCCTTTATACCACTCATGCAACACTTCTTCTTCTGAGATGAGACTCCAAGCTTCGTCCAGATACTCGTCCAATTTTTCTTCTTGATTCATCATCATACATTTATCGTGTTGAATTTGACTGGGATGATCGTTTTGACATCCGTAACAATATTTCTTGGACAATTCCGTAATGGTATCCGCTAGGTGTTTAGCAAAACAGGACACTAAATGTTGTTCTTGTTCTGGCCATCTGGACTTGACGACTACCTCGTCCTCTTTGACTTCGTCTTGGGGTTCTGTTTTCACGCTATCCTCCCATTCCATGTCCAAAAGATTCTCCACTGTTTAAAGAGGGATAGGAGTCTTCCATTGTGTCTAATAGTCTAGAATGACTTTTCTCAAACTGTTGATTTCTATGGTATTATCGAATTCAGCATACAGGATGACGTTGACCGTCTCAGTGAGAGCTTCTGCAAACTGAAGTTCCACACGCAGTTGACCGGATTTTATAGGGTGGAAATGTCCCTCGTCGCTGCCTTGGTCTGGAGTGAAATCAAAGGCCCACAAAGTGTAACCTCCGACATAATCTTCGTACGAAATACCGTGACTGGCGTTGGTTCCTAGTTGCCCCGTAGCTTCGTACAGGGACAAGTACGATCTCAAGTAATTCTTCTGGGCAAAGTTAGGTTCGAAGGGTCTGGTACACAAAGTCTTGCCATCGCGACTGACTTCAATTTTGGACACTGTGTAGTGCTTAAACTGGAAAGGATTTTGATCGTGGGCTCCGTTGAAGGCTGCATTACTGACGATACCAACGATTAAACGTTTGGGTAACTGTCCTTGGAACAGATGATCTTCGATCTTGGATCGGAGTCCAGTAGCAATGGTGAATGTTTTCACTTCGACACGTCGTATCGGATATTTGGCGGTCGATCTGCTCAATGTTTGACTGATGTCGTTTCCCGCTTTAGGTAACACTTCTACACGTCGCACGTAAAGTCTGGCTTCTTGGATGATGGTTTTGTACTCGTTGGCTTGAGCCATCAAATGGAAAGCGACACTGCTGCGATTGAGTCTCAGGCGAATATCCACTCCGTTCAGCAAATACTTCTCTTGCAACCACATGTCCAAATGCAAACGATCCATCAGTTCTAAACTACGACCTTGCAGGATTTTCCTTCGACGATCGTTAAAACCCACATTGTGAGGATTGTTATCTTCTGTCAGGGCTCTGTCGTTAAACGTGTTCTCACCTGCAGTGTCAGGTTTCCATACCACGCAAGCACCCAGATGAGTGTTCTTGACCTCTTTTCCGTACGTCAAGAGATTTTCTAGGTACGCTCGGTAAGGGTAAGTATCCGTGCTACTGCTGATCAGTTTGTTATTCAAGTACAAATCCACTTCGCTGAACAAGGAATGCATGAAATTGTTGACGGGAGCTACTGCGGCATCGGGTCCCGGATTGGCGTTGTCGGTTTTGATCACTTTCAGCTTTAGATACAAGTAACTATTATTCAGATCGATGTAATCTTCGGGCTGTCCTTTGATTTCAAACTCGATGGGAGCGGAATCCACCAAAGAGGAGACGGGATGAAATTCGACCCATTGGGATTCTTGCATCGTCATCATGGTGGGTGGCATGGCAAACAGATCCAGTTCCGACTTGGAACAAGCACAAGACTCTCGGTGCATCATTTTCCTTTTTTAATAATCAAAAACGTCTAACTCTCGGACGGTTTTTCTTTTCTTTGTCTTTCTAGCTCTAGGGGCGTGAAGTCCTCTGAAAGGGTGTTTTCGTCGTCTTTTTCTGCCTTGTCCTTGCTGTGGCCTCAGGGAAGCAGGAATGCCTAACTCAGCATTGCCCAGGGCATTTATAGGAGTTTCTCGCCGACCCAAAAGGTCTTTGCCCGTTTGAAGCAAAACATTTTTGCCTGCTCTCAAGAAAGCTTCTTTAGGGCTTTGTTTGTCAATGATGACATTTTGGAGAAATTCTTTACCTTGCGTCAACGCGGCATCTTTTAAGGCGTGCAATCCTCGTGTCACCATCGGTTTCAAAATGGGAACCACTGTACGAAAGGCCGATTTGAGCATATCACCTAAACCATGTCCTCGCTGTCGAGCAACTCCTTGGTACACAGGATACATGACTGACAAAAAGTTAGAGTAATCGTTTTCGAAAATGGAGTTTCACTGTGACTTTCCCTTTGGTGAATGGAATATTTTGTCCCAGATCTCCTTTTATAGTAATGTTGACAGTGTCGAAATACGGCTTACTGACAGACAAATAGTGAGGATTTACAAATTCACGGTGAACGTGATAGGTGTTTCCACCTTCCTCGTCAGCCTTCGTGGCAGAATCCACTTTGAAAGGAATGACACGCAGTAACGGTACGGAGGTGTGTCCCACTACGTTGTACTCCACCACATCGGAGTACACAAAAATCAAATTCAGTCCTAGGTTCATTTCTACAGGGAATCGAAAATATTTCGCAAAATCCACGTTACTGGTCACGGCTGGTATTTCTTTTGCAATCTTGATTAACTTAGGGTCTCCACCCAAAATGTCATACAATTCAGGACAAAATGTAATGGCCAATATTTTGTCCTCAGAAAATTTCATCAGTAGGCGACGAGATATTTTGTGGTACTCGATTGTGACACTTTTTTTGGCTCTCTCCAAAGCTTTACTAAACATGAAATTGAACCTCTCAGCTATGGTGTTCACCAAATGTTGACCACTAAAATAATAACCTGCAGGAATTTTCAACAGATAAGTGGTTCGTTTAGTTATGGGGTTTGGTGTTTTGATAAAGTCAGCTACACCACCAGTACTAGCGCGTTCATCCATGACTTGTTGCACTTGTTCGTCCCAAACTTCTATCGTCAAAGTGTTTTGATTTTCGACGATGTTTTTGATTTGTGTAGGGTGAATAATTTCTACCAAAGCCACTTCCCAACGGGCTTCGTGATCCAATCGGATGGCCTGAGGTAATTTGGCCGAGAAACAGCACAAAGTGTTATTGGGAAACACCTCCATGGAACTGTCACTGGGTAACGTTAAGTAAAATTGGTTGTTCATAATTCCACAGTTCTAGTATCCGAGGAGTCACTGGAAGTTAGAGGAGTGTCTAAAAGAGGATGGTTAGGGTGACTGTTGGAACGGACGTTGGACACAAGACTCCCGTTGTTGTTGTTTCCGTTAGAGGAATATTTCAGAGACGGATTGGGAAGAAGGTAACCAATGCAACTGCTGAGTAAAATGGTCCACAATTGTTTATCTCCTTGTTGCAAACTCAAATTGGCAATGGCAGCACCGATGACACAATACACCACAAAGATTTGGCAGAAAAAGACGATTTGAGTTTTAGGCACACGTTCTCCACACCACACCCACAAGGGTTGTTTTTGTAGATCTTGCAGAGAAGAACTGGGGGAAGGAGTGGTCACTGCAGTAGCTGAGACTGTGTTGAAGGGCATGATGGTCACTTCTTTTTATAGTCGATGAGTTGCGAAGCGTCGATCCAAGAGTCAAAACTGGGAGGATATCCTTTCCAACGTACTTTGACTTCTTTGACACGTTTCTTTCCTACTTTACGAGTTCTTCGATCGAGAATGCTTTCGATCTCGTACACGTCGTCTTCTTTTTTGGTCACACGTTGTACCTCGGGTAAGTAAAACGTTCCTTTTAACACTTCCCCGTTCATGTCCTCTAATTTATAGACGGGAGGATAACGACCACGCACACGTTCAGTGACACGAAACAATTCGGTGGTCCAATTGGGTAAGTAACCTTTGTCGAAAGTGCGTTTGGTTTTGCCAATGCGTACCCAATCTCCCGTGGCCAACACTCCACCTTTCTTGGGGACAGGCACTGTCGTGGACGGTCCAAACAGGCGCTCGAAGACGGTCACTTCGTTCTCGGGAGTCACTTCTTGGGGGCACGTCCAATGCTCCGATGGTAAGATTGGTTGTACGATTGAACGAGGTGTGGCAAGACGTCAATGTACTTGAGAGTGTGTTGATGCGTAAAATATTTCCACATGCGTTCTTTCAAGGTACGTTGAAAACGTTCCACGATGCTGGCTTTGGTTTCTGGATTCTCGGTGGTGAAAAAAGGAATGTCACGTTTCTTCAATACTTGTTGGAAAGCTTGGCTTAGAAATTCGGTGACATTGTCGGTTTGCCATCGAAGAGGGTGACGACCACATTGTTTCAACACCAGTTTGAGGGCTCGCACTAACTCACTGCTCGATTTGGAAGTCAATGGCACGACCCAAGCAAATTTGGAAAAGACGTCGATGACACAAAACAAATATTTGTAGCCACGATTGTAGGTGGCTAAATGAGAGACATCGGCTAAATCGGCTTGCCATTGGTGATCGATACCCTCCACTTGGGTGCGACTTCTGGAAAATTTTCGTCGAATGGGTTTGTGTAAGGTGTACGTGGCTTGTTCTTGTAACCAGCGTTGCACCTGAGGTAAACGGATACTTTTCAGTCGAGTTTTGGCAGCACGATACAATTTCTGAACTCCTCCGTAACCAGCAGGATGAGCTGGATCGTAGTAAATGCTGGTTAACACCTTCTCCATGTTTTAATAAGTGATCCAATTTTCACGAATGCTAGTCTGAATGGAAGGAGGGGTGGTTTGGAAACGGTCTTACGTGTCCGATGTGCCACGGGCGTAGAAGTGAAAGGTAGTGGTGGTGGTGTGGTGGTGGTAATGGAATGGCTTTGGTCTTCTTTTCTTTTTTCACTTCTGGTTTCCCTTCTTTCTTTTTCACCTCTGTCGAAGGTGGAGTAGACATCATCTTTTTAACCCAAGCTTTAAGTTCTTCTCGTTGCGGTGTAGGGGAAGGGGTCAACAAGGACGCTGCAATCTTACCAGGAATGGGAGCTGCTGACGGTGTTTGAAAAACTTCTCGTGCCTCTTCTTCCTCAGGCCTTCGTGGGGTTGTGTCTGTCTTGACCGCTGGTGGTGGTGGTAGTGGTGGTGATGGACTTTTCATCAAGGCCTTAAAATCTTTCAGAGTGGGTGGAGCTGTTTTGTCTAAAGCTTTCTGGTGAAAGAGTTGCAGTCGTTGCAATAATTGACCGTACCGTTGCGATTTTTCCATTTCTGACAAATCGCTGCGATCCATCAACGATTGCAGTTCGTGTTGTATCTGGGACATCTCGGTCAAATGAGGATTGGGAGGTAAATGTGGGGTTCGTTGTTCTTGCCAACGATGGTATTCCATCCATCGTTTGTAAGTGACTAAAGCTAGTTT
>JAECUM010029879.1:0-14511 GCA_016617855.1 Megalonaias nervosa
TCCCAGGTATCCATTTTTATTTTTTATTTTTATTTTTTATTTATTTTTTTTTTTTTCTTGTTTCACAGGTAATGATAAGTCATCAATTCAATCCTGACTTTTTGCTTGAAAATCTCTGTCAAGTAAACGCCTCTTCGCTTCGTCTCCGTAATCTGGGCCAAGAGAGATTCGATCCGATGGATCTCTAGAGCAGTCACTAGAGGGGAGAAATGATCACGCAAGTCTTTATACCACTGATGCAACACTGCTTCTTCCGAGATGAGACCCCAAGCGTACTCCAGATACTCGTCCAATTTTTCTTCTTGACTCATCATCAGGCATTTATCGTGTTGAATTTGACTGGAATGATCGTTTTGACATCCATAGCAATCTTTCTTGGTCAACCCTGTAATTTGTTCTGATATTGGTTTGTCAAAACTGGAAACTAAATGGTGTTTTTGTTCTGGCCATCTGGACATGACCATCACCTCTTCGTCTTTGTCGTTGGGATCTGCTTCCACGATATCCTCCCATTCCAATTCCAAAGATTCTCCACCATTCAAAGAGGGATAAGAGTCTTCCATAGCTTCTAATAGTCTAGAATGACTTCTCTCAAACTGTTGATTTCTATCGCATTGTCGAATTCGGCATACAATATGACTTTCACCGTCTCGGGGAAAGCTGTAGCAAAGCGAAGTTCCACACGAAGCTGACCAGATTTTATCGGATGGAAATGTCCCTCGTCGCTGCCTTCGTCTGGAGTGAAATCAAAAGCCCACAAAGCGTAACCTCCTGCATAATCGTCATACGAAATGCCGTGACTACTGTTGGTCCCTAGCTGTCCGGTAGCTTCGTACAGGGACAAGTACGACCTCAAGTAATTCTTCTTGTCAAAGACAGGTTCGAAGGGTCTGGTACACAAGGTCTTGGACACGTTGTAATGCTCAAACTCGAAATGATTTTGATCGGGGGCATCGTTGAGGGCTGCATTGCTAAGGATGCCAATGATTAAACGTTTGGGTAACTGTCCTTGGAACAGATGATCATCGATCTTGGATCGGAGTCCAGCGGCAGTGGTGAAGGTTTTGACATCCACGCGTCGTATCGGATACTTGGCGGCCGTTCTGCTCAAAGTGTTGTTAATGTCGTTTCCGACTTTAGGTAACACTTCCACGCGTCGCACGTAGAGTCTGGCTTCTTAGATGACTGTAGTGTAAGCCTTAAACTAATTAGCTGTGAAATATCACTTGACAGTAAAAGTAATCGGATATTCCACACTAGATTAGAACTGATACACACCAACAGCTGGTTAATATTAAATGTTAATGTTAATTAGGGTTTAAGTTCCATGGGAAAAAGACTTTCAGGGCAGTCTTTACTCCCCTTCCTAGCTGTACTGATGTCTCGTATTTAATAAATAGTATAGAATGCCTTCCGCAGTTATTCATCAATAACAAATAACATTACATGGTGGCAACACCATTACCGAATGGATACAGCTCTGCCGAATTACTGATGGGAAGAAAATTACAAACTACTTTGCCAATGGCACCGATAAACTTACAGCCAAAATGGACAGATTTAATGAAACTGAAGAAATCGGATAACTATCAAAAGCAAACTCAAAAGAGAAACTATGATCGTCGACATCGTGCCCGAAATATGAAAAAAATTTCAGATAGGGAATAAAGTATGGATTAAAGATCATTTTTCTTCAGGCATTGTTAAATCTGAGGCATCTACACCTCGTTCTTACATGGTGGTAACTGACGAGGGAGAGATACGGCGTAATAGGAGAAATTTAATTCCCATGCCTACTACATTATCGGAGCCTCTCAGAGTGATTGTTTCACACCCTGATACTTTGATACTCAGATGGAAGCAAAGCAGTGCCAACCAGTCAAAACGGTTACATTACACGTTCGGGAAGACTTTCCAAACCACCTGAGAGACTGAACTTGTAAAAATGAAACTGATGTAGCTTGTTTAGATCAGATCACGTTTCATTTTAATGTTAACTTTCTCAGGAGGGGAGATGTAGTGTAAGCCTTAAACTAATTAGCTGTGAAATATCACTTGACAGTAAAAGTAATCAGATATTCCACACTAGATTAGAACTGATACACACCAACAGCTGGTTTATGTTAAATGTTAATTAGGGTTTAAGTGCCATGGGAAAAAGACTTTCAGGGCAGTCTTTACTCCCCTTCCTAGCTGTACTGATGTCTTGTATTTAATAAATAGTATAGAATGCCTTCGCCAGTTATTCATCAATAACAAATAACATTACAATGACTGTTTTGTAATTGGCAGCATCAGCCATCAAATGGAGAGCGGTACTGAAGCATTTCAGTCTTAGGCGTACATCCACTCCGTTCAGCAAATACTTCTCTTGTAACCACATGTCCAAATGCAAATGATCCATCAGTTCTAAACTCTGTCCATCCTTGATTTTGTTTCGTCTGTCGTTGAATCCCACATTGTGGTTTGGTTCTTTATCTGTAATCAAATCGGTATCTTTGAATTTGCCTACCGTTTCAGGTTTCCATACCAAGCATCCAGATGGGTGTTCCTGGCATCTTTTCCGTACGTCAACAGATTTTTCAGGTAAGCTCGCTAAGTCTAAGTATCCATGCTGCTACTGACCAGTTTGTTATTCAAGTACAAATCCACTTCACTGAACAAGGAATGCTTGAAATTGTTGACCGGAGCTACTTCCTCGTTACCGTCTATAGAATTTCCAGTCAGATCTGGAACTTTGACTTTCTTGTACAAGTAACTGCTATTCAGATTGATGTAATCTTCGGGCTGTCCTTTGATTTCAAATTCGGTGCGGGCTGAGCTCGTCAAATAGGAGATGGGATGAAATTCTACCCACTGAGATTCTTGCATCGTCATCACAGTGGGTGGCATAGCAAACAGATCCAGTTCCGACTTGTAACAGGCGCAAGACTCTCGGTGCATCATTTTTTCTCTCTGTTATTTAATAATCAAAAACGTCTAGCTCTGGGTGTGTGGAGTCATCTGATGGGGTGTCTTTGTCGAATCTTTCTGCCTTGTCGTTGCTCTGGCGTCAGGGAAACAGGAATGTCTGACTGGGCAGAGTCCAGGGCATTATAGGAGTTTCATGACGGCCCAAAATGTCTTTGCTAGTTTGAAGCAAGACATTTTGCCTGCTCTCAAGAAAGCTTCTTTGGGGTTTTGTTTGTCGATGATGACATTTTGGAGACATTCTTTGCCTTGCGTCAGAACGGCATCTTTCAAGGCGTACAATTCCCGTATCACCATCGGTTTCAAAACGGGAGCCACCGAACGAAAGGCCGATTTCATCATATCTTCTAAACCATGTCCTCGCTGTCGAGCGACTCCCCGGTACACAGGATATATGACTTACAAGTCGTTAGGGAACCGTTCTCGAAAATGGAGTTTCACTGTGACTTTCCCTTTGGCGAATGAAATATTTTGTCCCAGATCTCTTTTGATAGCAATGTTGACACTGTCCAAATACGACTTACTGACTGGTAAATAGTGAGCATGTACAAATTCGCGGTGAACGTGATAGGTGTTTCCACTCTCCTCGTCATTGGTCGTGGCAGAATCCACTTTGAAAGGAATGACTCGCAGTAACGGTGCGGATGTGCGTCCCCCCACAACCAAATCAGAGTATACAAAGGTCAAATTTGATCCTTGGTTCAATTCTACAGGTAATCGAAAAACACTTCGCGAAAGTCAAGCTGTTGGCGATGGGTGGCATGTTGTTACTCTTGACCATCTTGAGGTCTCCGCCCAAAATGTCAAACAATTCAGGACAAAATGTAATGGCCAACGTTTTGGCATCCGAAAATTTCATCAGAAGGCGACTAGCCACTTTATGGTACTCGAGAGTGACACTTCGTTTGGTTTTGTGCAAGTCTTTGCCAAACAACGCATTGGATTTGGCTGCAATAGTGTCGACCAGATGTTGACCGCTAAAATAATAGCTTGCATGAATTTTCAACAGATCGATGTACCGTGAAGTATCAGGGGACACTTGTCGTTTCATAGAGGTATCTACAGTTTCGTTTTCATTCAAGTATTGTTGCACTTGGTCCTTCAGAACATCGTCCTCAAAAGTGGTTTGTTTTTCAGTGGTGTTGTTTATTTTCTAGCGTGAATCATTTCGACCAAAGCCACTTCCCAATGGGCTTCGTGATCCAGGTCGATGGTCTGAGGTAATTTGGTCGTGAAACAGCACACAGTATTGTGGGGAAACACATCCATTGAACTGTCACTGGGTAAAGTTAAGTAAAATTGGTTATTCATAATTCCAGAGTTCTTCTGTCCGAGGGGTCATTGGAGGTCAGAGGAGTGTCTAAAAGAGGATTGTTGTTGTTATTATGAATGTTGAGAGGGTGCCTGAATTTGGGTGCAAGACTCCCGTTGTTACCGTTAG
Organism: Megalonaias nervosa; assembly: GCA_016617855.1. Lineage (NCBI taxonomy): Eukaryota > Metazoa > Mollusca > Bivalvia > Unionida > Unionidae > Megalonaias > Megalonaias nervosa. The sequence goes on from JAECUM010029879.1 coordinate 4,412, forward strand.
AGTATTTCAGAGAACGATTGGGGAGAAGGTAACCGATGCAACTGCTCAGTAAAATGGTCCACAATTTTTTGTCTCCTTGTTGCAACCTCAAATTGGCAATGGCAGCACCGATGACACAATACACCACAAAGATTTCACATATAAAGACGATTGCGTTTTAGGCATACGTTCTCCGTTTAAGGCACACGTTCTCCACACCACACCCACAAGGGTTGCTTCTGTAGATCTTGCACAGAAGAACTGGGTGAAGGAGTTGTCATTGTGGTGGTTGAGGCTGTGTAGAAGGACATAACGATCACTTCTTTTTGTAGTTGATGACTTGAGAAGCGTCGATCCAAGAGTCAGCCTCGGCGGATATCCTTTCCAATGTACTTTGACTTCGATGACAGGACGTTTTCCCACTTTACGGATTCTTCGATCGATAATGCTTTCGATCTCGTACACTTCGTCTTGTTTTTTGGTCACGTGTTGTAACTCGGGCAAGTAGAACGCACTCGCCCAGTGACACGAAACAATTCGGTGGTCCAGTTGGGTAACCTTTGTCGAAAGCGCGTTTGGTTTTGCCAGTGCGCATCCAATCTCCTGCTGGCAACACTCCACCTTTCTTGGGGACAGCCACAGCCGGGGACGTACCAAACAGGCGCTCAAAGACGGTCACTTCGTTGTCGGGAGTCACTACTTCGGGAGCACGTCCGATGCTCCTATGGTACGATTGGTTGTAGGCTTGGACCAGGTGCGGTAAGACGTCGATGTGCTTGAGAGTCTATTGATGCGTAAAATATTTCCACATGCGTTCCGTCAAGGTGCGTTGAAAACGTTCCACGATGCTGGCTTTGGTTTCGGGATTCTCGGTGGTGAAAAAAATGAATGTCTCGTTTCTTCAATTCTTTTTGGAAAGCTTGGTTCAGCAATTCGGTGCCTTTGCCGGTTTGCCATCGAAGAAGGTGACGACCAATTTATTTGAACACCAGTTTGAGGGCTCGCAATAACTCAGTGCTCGATTTGGAAGTCAATGGCACGACCCAGGCAAATTTGGAAAAGACGTCTATGACACAAAACAAATATTTGTAGCCACGATTGTAGGTAGCTAAATGAGAGACATCGGCTAAATCGGCTTGCCATTGATGATCGATGCCCTCTACTCGGGTGCGACGTCTGGAAAATTTTCGTCGAATGGGGTTGTGTAAGGTGTACGTGGCTTGTTCTTGTAACCATCGTTGCACTTGAGGTAAACGGACACATTTCAGTCGGGTTTTGTCAGCACGATACAATTTCTGAACTTCTCCGTAACCTGCAGGATGGGCTAGATCGTAGTAAATGCTGGCTAACACATTCTCCATCAGGACCATTTTAAATATGTCACCCACTTTTCACGGATACTACTCTTTTCTTCGTGTGTTATTTTCGTAGATTGCAATGCTTTGCGTGTCTGACGAGTAACAGGTGTCGTGGAGGGGAAGGATATCTGAATAGGGGTAATCGGTTCTTGTTTAACTTCTGTCTTCACCATCCTTTTCTCCTTTGAGGAAGAAGGGGTTGTCATCATCTTTTTAATCCAACCAATTCTGGATGTTGGTGGTGTTAACTTGCGTACATTCTCTGGTGGAGTTTGAAACTCTTATTCTCATTTCTCTGTCTTGGTCACTGGGGGTGGTGGTAATATTTGTGATGGACTTTCCATTAGGGTCTTAAAATCTTTCAGAGTCGGTAGAGCTGTTTCGTCTAAAGCTTTCTGGTGAAAGAGTTGAAGTCGTTTCAGCACTTCGCTGTACCGTTGCGATTTTTCCTTTTCTGACAAATCGCTGCGATCCATCAACGATTGGAATTCGTGTTGTAACTGGGACATCTCGGTCAAATGAGGATTGGGAGGTAAATGTGGGTCTGTTGTTCTTGCCAACGATGGAATTCCATCCTTCGTTTGTAAGACACTAAAGCCAGTTCTCGTCCTTCCATCAAATTCCAAAGGTCACGTCTAAGATCTTTTGACCCTCGAGGTCCCTTTTATCTTCTTGATCCTTTTTTATCTTTGACCCATTTGTGAAGCAGCTCCCGTCATTAGTCATGTAATCAGAGATGCCAATGTGACTTTGAGTATGGGTGCTAACATCAGGTGCACAAATCCTCAGCGTTGTACGAACATCTTTTTCTTTTGACCGATGGATATTTTCTTTCGGACCATTTGGCGAAGAACGTGTCGATGCTTGGCTAAGCATTCTTTCCGATGTTGTGACAAAGGTATCGTTCCTTTCAAGACATTCAGACAACATTCGCACGGTATCGATGACGTCTTCGGAGGCAGTTTGAATGAGTTTTTTTCGCATGGGTGGAGGGGCTTTGGACAGGACGGACAACACGTCCCAATGTTTGGCTAAATGGGGAGGCAGTCCTTTCCTTTTCGTTCCTTTGCGGGTAGGAGAGGGATGACTTCTAGGGGGTGACATCTTTGTTTGTTCCGGGGCACAAAAAATACACTGACGTCGATGACTTGGCACACGCCCTTTTATCGTATTTTTTGGAGTGGGTCGAAGGGTGTGTAACCAGTCTTTTTGACGAACTCTTTGACTATCGCTTCGTCAAACATGTGACGACATTTTTTTTATATCGCCAAACAATCCTCCATTTTGGTTGCTCCTCTTTTTCTTTGGACGACTGTGTCTTTTCTGGGGTAGACGTCGATTCTTGGCTAAGAGCTTTTTCGGATGCGGGATCAAACGACGAGACTATCCTTTTCTTTTCCTTTTCCTATTTGGACAGAAAGAACGACGATGGCGGTGTGCACTTCTTTTATGGGACGTCTTTTGGCGTTCTGGAGCACAAAAACACTCATATCTGTCGTTTTCTCAGGGTCTTTTTTACAGTAGAATGCGTCGCCACTGATTGTCTTTACGTCGAATCAACTTGATGACAGGCATCACGCGTCGTGGAGGGGTTCGCAACGGACTAAATCGGGACAGTTCTTGCTTGAATAAATCCAGTAAACTCTGTATCATGCGCGGTCTCTCTTGGACTTTGATTTTGGGGGCAGGTACTATGTTATCAGCTGCCGCAGCGGCTAAAGAGGTGGAGGGTGTCACCGCTGGAGGAGAATTTCTGGAGACACGGGTTTCCATTTTTTCATCAAATGGGGAAGAACGGGTGTCAGGTTGGGTTTGGCTGGCATCAAAAGCAAAGGAGAAGTGGAAATACCTGAAGCTACTGGAGATGCGGTCACCGTCTAGCAGGTCGTGGTTTGGGGATGTAAGGTTTCGTCCTGGCAGAAGTACCTCTCTTTCAGGTAGAATCTATTTTCTGGGGTCTTTTCTGGGGACCTTTCATACTCATTCTGGCGACTTTTCTTTTTCTTAGGCTGTGACCTGGTCTTGACACCACTGCTCTTTTTCTTCTGGGTACCATTGGGTCGGGGAGTGGCTTTTTTCTTCGGGAGGACTTTGGGAGCATTGGGATCCCATTTTAAGAGGGAGCGAATGATGACACCTCCTAGAGAACCGCTACCTTCAGGTCTCAAAATGATTTGCTTTTTGGTTTGAGTGTCGATGCGGGGATCTGTCAGTTGCGTCAAGGCTACTTTGTTTCTCTCAAAAATGCGTTTGGTTTGATGTGGAATGTGAATGATGCCTTGCAGTAATTGAGGTGATGTCACCGTAAACCATAGTAAGACTTCTATGAGATTGGTTTCTAAGACAAGAGCACGTATTTGTGGATATTTTTTGCGACTGATGACGTACAACGCACGAATCAATTTGACGGGAAGATGAGACTGTGAGGGACGTCATGTTGACGATGTGTGAGACAGGCCAAAAGTGTCCGAAGCTTTTATAGATTTTTTTCTGTTACGTCGGCGGGGACGTGTACACGGCAGTCCCTCAGTCTTGGCACCAGTGGTGAAACAGATGGGTACGAAATCGCAAATAATCGGGGGTCGTGGGTTTTAAATCCACGAGGAAATAGGCATGTGGGGTTTGAGTGGCATCGTCGTACGCTTGTGTCAGCCAAGGAATTCCTAACTGTTTGCTAACACTTGCACTTGCGATTTATCTCTAGGACTTTTAAACAAGACCACGTAGTGAGCATTGAGACTGATCGTGCGATGGGCTTTACTTTGTTGAAACAAATTTTGGGTGATGTAAATGACACTGGCATTACGATGATGCCCTTTGCGCGTAAACCACAGTTTAATTCTTCTTCGTCTTCTCCTAACATGTTGTCGAAGATGACCAGATGTGTTTGACTGGAGTCAGACAAGATCCCGTCGTCTTCGCAGGAATGCCTTCCACAAAGACGATGGAATCGCCTTGACTTTCTCGCAGAAGGCTGTACGCCGATTGCCACTCTTTGCAACACCACACGATCCGTTGAGGTGGACGATCGATCAAATGATTTTTATGTTCGATCAAACGTTTGACAAATTCGGTTTTGCCTGAACCGCTTGGTTAAGCTATTAACGTGTTAAAGGGATGGCGGAGATACAAGGCCTCCCAACTGGCACGATCTAAGTTTTCGCCGATGACTTTGAAAGTGGAGGAACAGGGAGCAGAGACAGCAGAGGTAGCCATAGTGCAGGGAATGTCACTTTTGAAACGAAGACAGACAAGAGTTTTTATACTTTATTTCAGGACACGTTTATTTCAAAACATCTTTCAAATGGAACACGAAAGACAAAAAGGCATAAGAGCGAAATGGTTAAGCACATCAATAAAATACACATCAAAACGATCAAAGTGGAATATAAATAAGTCACTGTAAACAATTTTTGGTGACGAAAGTGTGTTGTCCCCGGGACAGTTTGTAATGTTCTTAGAGGCTCTACACTTGACACAGTCACACAGGGTCCTCCCGGGATGACCTTTCGGGGATGGTACCTAACAGTACAGATCGTACCGAGGCCACAAGGAATCGGCTGGTAAACGAAATCCCAGATAGGAAGTCACTAAGACAAACACCACACGACGACCAATATTCATTGGATACAGTGCTCGTAAAAGGAGTTGGTAATCCACCACAGTCTGAATACTGTCAATGATTTCTTTCCACGGCAATTGTTTTATCACTAATGATGAAGGTCGTGGCATGGTAGCAAAGTTGTTATACCTCTTTTTGTCTGAGGTAATAAATGTACTTTTTGCACAGAACTGTTCGTACTTCGTTGACGTATCTAAATTGTTTAGTCGCTAACTCACACACCACACCTCTCACAGACGTTGCCTCTTGAACCAAGATTTGTTCGTGTGAAAGAGTTTGGTAATCCTCAAACTCTTCCTCTGGAATTCGGTGTAGTATGGCTAGCCTGTAAGAAGTTGGATGAGTAGCAACCAAACTCTTCTGGTCTTCGTCCAGTTGAATAATGTCTGACCACTGGAACGCTTTCAAATGAATCAGTCCTCTGATAGCATTCAGGTACCAGTGGTTAAACCGTTGATGACATAACGGATGCAATTGTTCTTTGCGATTGACTTGTATTTTGACAAACTCTCGGTAAATGCGTTCTCTCCACTCCACATGCAAACCAGAAATGTTCTCTTATAAAGTAACCATCAAGAGATTACTGAGGTTGTAGCATTGTAACCTGTTTTTATACCCTCCTCTGTTGGAAGTAATAAAAATAGTGTCCTCCAAGAATCAGGAATGGCTTGGGCATGGCCAATAGCCTCGTTTATGTTTGTGACTAAAGTAGTGTCCTCCCATAATCACTCTTCGTTTACTTTGGAAAAGAGCATAGTTTACAAATGGAGAAATGATTCTGAGTTTGCGTTTCACTTGTATTTTGACAAACTACAGACAGGCTTCTTTCAACACCCCAAAGTTCACCACTTGACTGGTGCAATAAATGAGAGTCAATCCTTTCACTTTACACTCCGTGTGCACGTCTCCTTGGGGGCCCGGTATTCGTAGCCGTAATTTTTGGGACCGCTACTAGCAAAACTTAGAATCTTGTCGTTGGGGTGTTCCTCCGTCCAGGCTCCTAAACGGTCTACCTCGATGTCAGGGTGCCGGTGACCCAGGCGATCGATGTAGATGCAACTGTCCGTGTCAAAATACAGCACACGATCTTCTAACAGTTCTAAAGCTTCGTACAATTTTAAGGGAGCATGGGGTGTCACGTAGGTCGCAATGATGACATTTACAAATTCGTCAGCTTCAGCAAAGTCTAGTTCTTCTTCGTAATTGACCAGGGTCAAGTCTTCACGAAGGAAGTCCAACTGTTTCATGTATTTGGTTTTGTCGTGAATCATCCGGAAGTAGCGGGAAGGATCGGACAAATACTCCGTCTTGGGTAAACACGGTCGCTGTGCCACACGCAATTCAACATCACTTTGGTAAACGATCGTCGATCTAAAGTGATGTCCTCCTGCTCCAAGTTTTTCTCTTTGAAATTATTTTGGTATTCATCAGTTTTCTTTGACAATGGTGTGATAAAACGGCATGGTACAAGTCCGTGGGAGGCAAGACTTTGCACTTGATCAATCCTTCGAATTGTCCAATGTTTTCCACGTCGATGTGTTCCGTTAGCAATCGTGGGTGCCTGCGGAAAAGTGACAATATTTGCACACGTAAGGATATAACGAACACACGTCCAAGTATTTGATTTCTTCTCCTTTCTCTTCGTCGGCGTGGTACAGCAAACAGGTGGCTTTCGTCCGTCTTCCGTACAAGCTGTCCCTCGGGTTCAGAGGGTCCACAAGCTTGTAACATTCCACGATGCATTTAAACTCGGGATCGGTTTTCAATCGGTGATCGTACTTGTGTTACCACATTTCCACCACTTAGTATCCTTGCATTTCTAACTTTAAGCGCCGCTGACAAGTGGTCTCGTACAAGTCTTCCACGGTACATTCTAAAAACTGATTTTTAGTGTCACGTTGAGGATAGGAGATGGGACATCCGTGAAATAAGCAACCGTTAAGCTCGTACACGATCTTGGGGTTTTCTAAGTTCCAGCCATCCACCGAATAAGTTCCGATGATCTTTTCGCCTCCTCCGTTTCGGGCGTGTTGGATCCATTTGTCTTCCTTGTCGCACAAGTAATGCAGCCAGCGTAGAGCTTTGACCGAGTAATGACGTTTGACAAAATTGGTCGTTTGAGGGCGGATGAGAGCCTGGGTGTTTTCGGGCATGAATCGTTGGCGGTACACTAAGGAACACGCTTTGGCAATGGTGCATGCTTTTTTCAAAGGATCGATCCCTCCTTGCTCCATGAACAGTTCTCGAAATGTTCCACAGCAACACCGTAAAATGTCAACGTCGGAACGACAATACTTTAACATCTCTTCCTGAAAGTCGAAGGGGTCCGAGGCGTGTGAGTGGTACCAAGCGTAGAAAGCTTCTCGTTGTTCGGTTTGCATGTTGTCGGGGTCGTAGTAGTGAGCATTAGGCAAATGGGGCAGAAAGGCGTGTTGATTGGCTTCGGTATTGAAAAAGTGCGGAAAATAACCTTTGGCCATTTCTGTCATTCGAAACGTTTTAGCATTCGACTCAAAGGAATGGCCAAGTAACTCACTGAATCGTTAAACTGCACTTTTCCCACTTGCATGGAAATGATTTTGGCTCCGTTCAAGATAACTTTAGGACGTTCGGTGCTTTGTTCCGTATAGTATTTCAGAAGAAATTGACCATCGTATCCCGAGAAATTGTGAGCCATCACCGTGGCATTGCGATGACAGTCTCCATAATGTTCAATGTCCTCTTGGCTCCAAGTCTCATCGATAGGGTCTAAGATCCATTGGGCAAAATCGGACAGCGTGTTAGGTCCTCGAAAGATTTTTTCATGTCCTGCAGGAATCTTGCTGCAATGAGGGCAATGACTAAAGATAGCTTCTTGGATGCACTTCTTGCACTGTCGGTGAGCCACGCAGAAGTTAGGAATGTGAATGCCGGTCTCTTTCATGCATTCAAATTCGAAATATATAAAACTGCCTTTCTTCTTGTGCTCATCTTCTTCCTCCTCCTGTTGGGGTTGGTATTTTTGAATGTAGCATTCGTGTTGCAAGTCCACGATTTGGCGACAAATGTGACATCGTTTCTTTCCTGGACAAATGTATGGCTTGGCACTATTGGTAGGTATAACCTGTCCACAAGCAGAACATTTCAGGAGTTGATAAGCACTTTTCTGCTGTGAACCTTGCGTCTTGAGATGATGTTGGTAACACGTAGGACTGACAAAAGTGCGCTGACAAGCTGAGCAATGTACTCGTTTTTGTCCTTCGTCAATGCATGGTTTAGAGGCAAAACATTCTGGACATTTCGATCCACGATGCTTGTGTTACTCTAGATTGTTAAAGCCATAGTCACATTCCTCACAGTAATAACTGTATCCCAGGAATCCGGTGATACTGGTGATGGCATCGAAATGTTTCATCGTGACGATAGACGTGAATGTATTTTCCGTCTTTAAAAATTTTGCCTCGAAACAACAGAGGTCCGCGCACTTCTTGAGGGTGTACTTTCAAGGTGTAGCGTAGAGCTAAGACGTCTTGCAAGTTTTGCATTTCAGGAATGCCACAGGGTTTGTCTTTAGATAGCCCCGCTTGATGTAACAGGAGTTTTGCTTATCTTCGTTGTTTGGCTTGGTTCGACTTTTGAATAGTTTTGCCAGGCTCAGGCCACCACGATAGCCCGGGCTAAACACATCTGGTCTTGAGGGTTGTTAATTTGGACGAGGCTATATTTGGTTCTGCGAAGGTCGTCTACCAATAACACCATTTTGCGTCCGGTCCATTGGGAAGAGAAACGTGGGCCATGTACAGTGTTGCTTTTCCATCGGTGATATGAAATTTGTCGTTGGACTGCTGCACATGTTTGATCTTGTCGATGACTTTAGAAGGTGTCAATTCTGATGGCCTGCTATACTCAATCCAAACGAGGGACTTCAAACTGTCGTGATAAATGGAAAGTGTCAAGCGATCGTCTTCTTTGGCTCGACATTGCTGTCTCAGTGTGGTTAACAAAGAATCCCACAAATCATTGATGAACCCCTCTGCTTACACCAGCGGTACGTCGGACTTGAAATCTTTAAAGTTCATCGTGTACGTGTAGGCCGTGGTTCTAAATTTTCTACAGGAGCCTTTATTCGTCACCCAAATGTGGTAATACTTTTCGGGTGATACCGGCGGACTTTGGTTTGACGTAGACTCTCTGGGTCTGGATTCTGGTTCACTCATATCATCTTCAGAATCGCTGGCATGAATTTGAGCCAAGACCTCAGCTAATGTGCGAGGCGATAGGTCACGTTTGTGCCTCTTACTTTCTTCTCCTTTCTTCACGAACTGATGCGATCGTTTCATCTTGATTGCAAAATGTCAAATGTCTACATTTTAAACGCCATGGTCCCCTATATATCAAAGCAAGGTCAGTGTCTTCCCTATATAAAGGGTCAGTATCTTCCCTCAAGGTATTCATTTCACTCTCAATCCGACCAGAAAGATGAAAGAGCCAACAGAGATCGATCTTCTGATCAGAGCTTTGCTAGGTGTCATGCGAAGGTTTTCTTCAGACAAGCCGACGGACTACTCCCCATACTTTCGACATAAAAGTCAAGATACTTGCTATATCTGTCAGAAGAAAGGGAATGGTCTTCTGAATGTCCACAACGTCAAAAGCAAGACAGGCATTAAAAGAGACAAAAGTCAAGATACCTGTTATCATTGTCAAGAGAAAGGACATTGGTCTTCAGACTGTCCTAAGAAACAACAGGAGCAGGAGGAAGACAGGGGTTCCGAACAGGAAGGAGAGGTACCCTCCGAAAAGAAAGAACCCAGACACGTACAGAAAGAGAAGAACAGAAGACGAGAAGAAAGTGAGGAAGAAGGGGAGAAACCTGTGACAGTGAAGAAATTCAAAAAAAAAAAAAAAATAAGAGAGATTGAAAAGACAAAGAAGAAGTCTGTGAACTTTTTGAAGTGATGTGTTATGAAATTGGATTGTAAATTTTTACAGAGAATATACCAGAAAGAAAAACGTAAGTGTCTCTTGGTTTTGATTTTTATAATCATCATAAGAACCTACCCTCACAAACGTACATCATGGGGAGAGAGAGGTTGGTGGCCCTGAAAAGGACCGTTGGGTACTTGGTTTGGCTTCTTTTTTTTTTTTTTCTTTTTTTTTTT
>JAECUM010029882.1:0-10912 GCA_016617855.1 Megalonaias nervosa
TAAATATGATATTATCCGAAGTATTTTACTATAGTATTTGTAAAATCGTTTTACGTACCAAAGTTTTTATGATAAAATTTGTAATATTGTATTAGTGCGTCAACATCTTGTTTTGGAATTTCATCTGAAATATGATTAAAATCGATGATCTGCTTTTTCATTATACAATATTTGTTTACAGTGTTTATACAATATCAAAAACTGTAGCACCAACAATTGAATCAAGAAATTCACAAAACTTGGTATTGTTAGGGTCAGCTATAAAATCTCCATACTTGTCATAAACATCTGACGAAGTATCCTTATATCGTTCATCTGTCAATGCCTCATTTTTCTTTAACCAACTGTAGGAATCAAACGTGTTTTCTACTTTACGTTCATAAAAATCTGTTTCATTTACCAAATTACCGTATTCTCTTTCTGTTTCATCAATAAACCCAAGTACCAAGCTTATTTGATTCAAAGTAAAATTTTTGAGGACAAGATATTTGTCTGATAATTGCATACGCGACTACGAAATTTATCAGCATTTATTTTTGGAGTGATTTTCGTCCAAGAAAGGTAATTTGAGTAAAAGTATTTACTCTAAGCCATAAGTTTCGTATTGTTTTGTGGACATTTTCTCGACTTCATTGTAATAATTTCGCAATGATAATTGTCTAGAGCGTTGGAGTGATGGAAGTGGAACATCATGTTCTTCACCTATGTCGTAATAAGAACCAATCCCTACACCAAATGTTGTTCAATTGACTTCCTCAAAAAACTTTTCTTGCTCATCATCACTGAGATAACTAATTTCGTTGTCAAAATCTTTGATTATCGCTAGGGATTTGTTAACAATAATCGGATTAAATTCTGTTTTTTTTTTTCTTACGCATAATTGGTAGAAGTGCGTTCGAGTATGCTTTTATAATTAACTTCGTATCCGGCGTCATTCTAACAACTTTAACTAGGGTTTCCTTGTCGTGGTGGTACATGCCGAGATGTTTAAAACTTTTCCGTTTTGAAAAACTATTATAACTTCTTGTCCCTTTTTATTCCTATTATCTTAGATTCCGCTAGTTTGTCGAGGTCATCATGGCTATTGTTTACTCGTTCTTTTACATCTACTCTTTCACCATAAGCTCGTTCTTTATTAAGTTTGATTTTATTATCAAATCTAGATTTTCAAAATTAAGCTCGAGCAATATCTTTTCTAGCAGGATTCCAATTTGTTTATGTTCTTCTATACAATCATCAGGATGACAGTAACTGCTTGTAATATGAAAGTCTCTTATTGCTTTAAGTAGTTGTGATCCTCGCATATGCATAACGAGAATAATTTTTTTTTCTTCTTCTGACAATGGAGAGTTTATCATTGGAATTGTAAAATTTTTCCTAGTATTTATCACACGTGCTGATAGTGATTTATCCCCAACATCTATTCTGGGGTTAAAAGTATTATCATAAAATTCTCTCGCAATGATTGTAAATAATTGTGACATTTCTTTTATAACGTTAGATTAAATCTGATCATCAAGTGTGTATATTTGAAATGCTGTCAGTCCTGGAAACGGATGTTCAGCAGCGATAACTTAAACTCGAAAATACAAGTAGTTGTTAACAGTATTTTCTGTCGGAATCGTAAAATATTGTTTTGTTGAAATATACGTGTTTTCTGTACTGTATAATATTACCCAGTCGATATCATTGTTTGATCCTTCCAATCGCCAATTATAAATTCAACCAACACTGGAGTTTAATCGACCTCGCAAATGAAATTGCCAAATAGCGACAGCAATGGGACATTTAATTTTAATCCAAAAGTTTTCAATTTCTCTGTTAGTAGTCCATTCTTGTCTATCAGAGTAAGCGTAATGAGGGTAATTTTCAGGATAATATGATGATGAGCTTACCTCAAACCCAACTCGGTTGTCAGTTGCCTTAAAAAGTGTTGGAATATACACAACATTGTTTTTAGTTCGTTTTATACCACCATCAGATAGACTGTCAACGTACTCTTTATTTATCAGATCATCAGGGTTAACTGGAACATATATTGTTGTTATTTTTTTTGTCTCTCATATCTATGTTACCTGATCGCTTAAAATACGAGGTGAGTTCTTTTTTTAACTGAGCGTAACTAATAGCATCATTATTATTAACTGGTGGTGAGGTTATCGGTAATCCAGTTATTTTTGAGTTTTTTCTCACTACAAGGCTACCTGTCATTGTATCGCCGGCCTTGTTAAGTTTATTATCGTCAACGGAGTTTAGTTGCGTGTAACTCACCGCTTGTGCGCTATCAACATTTGCTGGTGGATACTCGGTTTTCAACCCAATAATTCTTTTACTTGACATGTTAATAATACCTGTAACCGTTCCACCGGTTTTATCAAGCTTGTTATCATCAACATATTTCAACTGTAAATAACTTACAGCTTGGGTTTGATTTAAGTATCTTGGCGGATACGCGGTTTCTAAATTTCTTTTTTTTTTCCTGACATATCCATGTCATCACTTAAAGTTCCTCCTGTCAGTGATAGTTTCTTATCGTCAACAGATTTTAGTTGTGCATAACTAACAGCTTGTGTATCAACAACATTTGTTGGCGAATAATTTGTTTCTAAACCTAGAACTCATAGATTTGACATAAACAGGTTTCCTGTCATTGTGTCGCCGGTTTTTGTGACTAGCGATGATGTATCAGTTATTATTGATTCGTCAACAGAAACAGATCCTGTAAGTGCTGTTCCAAACTTTGTGTAATAGGCCATATTATGTAAATTATATAATATAAAATTGTATAACAACAATGGCGAAGTCAATGATATTAAATTTTGACACCGAACGATTAATCAAACATAAACACAACAACGAACTTCCCGATTGTCATTATCTTATTGTTGGTCGTACAGGTTCTGGTAAAACAAATCTTTTGCTAAATCTCTTACTCAACGATAACTTTAATTACGATAAAGTATACATTTGCACAATTAATCCACAACAAGACAAATACGAGTTATTACTCGAATGCAACGATAAACTTCGTGATGAGCTTGACGCTGGCGATGATATATTTTTAATAAGACAACCAGAGGAATTAATCCCAAACTAAGGAATTAGCTGAGCAACAAAAAATAATGACTGAATCTACCGTGAAAATAGTGCCTATCGAAGAGCAGATAAGATTGTATAGAAAAATTGAACGTATTAAAATATCAGACGAAGAATATAAAGGTTTTATTGGTAAATATAATATCGAAGACATTGAAAATATTCGAAAATGGCCAGAAAAAGAATATAAAAATTTAACAACAAAATTAACAAAATGTATAGGATCTGGTTTATACGCTGATGAACAAATAAAAAAAATAAGAGATGAAAGGAATTTATTAAAAGCATATGATATTATAAGAGAAGGAATTATTGCTACAGTAATGCTTTGAACAGCAGTGCAGTATCGAAATAAACCAGGAGGTTATGGTAAAGGTTTGAATTTCAAAAGACTATTTGATAAGTACGAGAGCGAACTAGATAAGAAAATACCAGAGGAAACCACTAGAACAGGTGTCAAAGTTTTTACATCAAAGTCCGAACTGGTTGACCGACTTATCTTATTAATATCATCAAAAGAAGCAAGTAATAATAGCACAGAAATCGACGGCGAGATCGTGGACATATTAAATAATCTTAGATCGAGTGGATTACTAACAACAGACGAGTATGAAATTTTACATGGCGATCTTATATAAATGTCAACAACACTATTACTTGACTCGTCACAAACAACGAGTGACAGCGCAGACTTTTCTGTCCACTATAATCCGCCAATAATACTAGATCCCGGTAGCCAGTACGAAATCGGATTGATTTCCGCTACGATATGGCATTCTATGGCAAATGTAAAAACAAACGTCAATGACGACTTTACATTTAATTCTGGTGCTTGGGTATCAGTCAAAATACCATAGAGAGCATATAATGTAACTGATCTCAACAAAACGATAAGAGAGTTGATAAGAAAATACACTTCCGCGGACAATTTTGAATTAACTCCAAACTATAATACGCTACGAGTTAGAATCACATTAAAAAATAATTTAATAATTGATTTTTCACCAGCGACCAGTATCACATCGTTGCTAGGATCTAATCGTCGACAGTATGCCAGTGTTACAGAACAAAGCATATCGTATGATGGAGATCTTTCAGTTAACATAACATAATTAAATACAATATTGATCAATTGTTCTATTGCATTACGGTCTTACTCAGCCAAGGGAAGTCAAGGTCAAACAATCTATCGTTTTTTGACAGATGTTCCGCCTGGTTCACTGATGCAAATTACTCCTCGACAAATAATATACTATCCGATTACTCTTGAAAATCAAATAACCAACATAAGTATGCAACTAACAGATCAATCAGGACGACAAATAGATCTTAACAATGAAATTGTCACGTATTATTTACACTTACGCACGACGTAAATTTTGTAAACTTAATTTAATAACAACGATGAAACAGACAAAGGTTTATCGAAGAACTATTGTAGGTGGATTGTTTGGAAATATATTTACAAAGGTGATCGAGAATATCCCAGGAATTGCACGTAAAGTAGCACCAATTGCTCTTGACGCCAGCAAAGCTTTTGCGACAGGAGCATCTAGTGCAGCAGGTACCATAGTAGGGTAAAATATCGCCGATAAAATTAAGGGCGAAGCACCTACGATGTCGGAAATAAAACTAGCATTATCAGATATTGCACCAACAATGAAACAGAACGAGCTATGATAGCTACAACAAAACAATTACTGTCGCCACGGGGTGAGGAGGTGGAACGTAAGCTAGTAAACAAAACAAGACCAAATTAGATTCGCCTCAGATTTAGCAATGTCAGTAAAAATTATCTTGGTTTTGGTGAGGAATATGATACTGACAATACAGCAACAGAATTCGAGTATACTGAATACCTCGACGAGAACTCAAACGAACCAAATAAAACTGGTCCGTGAAAATTTATCACCAGAGACGAAGATGTGTTCTTGCTGCCTCACAAAGCTATGCTAAAAGTTCGCGGTAGGATATTATTAACAGAAGCTGGGGGTGTTATTGCAGCTGGCACAGAAATTGCGCTCGTAAACAATGGATGGAGTTTTTTTTTTAAAGTGCACGATATCAACTAGCAAATCAAACAGTGGAGGATATTGATAGTTGGTTACCGGTTGCAAGTACAATATTAAATATTGTTTCGTTTAGCGATGATTATTCGAGATCAATTGCAACAAATATCATGTGGTTCAAAGATAAAGGACTTGGACAAGCTGTTAGAAGTGAGTTCATTTTAGGTGGTGTTTTTGCACATGGCGCTGACGCTGCCGCAGATCTCATGATAGTTAGAAATTTTCTTATATCGAATGCTGGAATCCTTGGAATAGACGCACCAGCTGCAGTTGCAAACGCAGACGACACAAAAATTTCGTTGACGGCAGCGTGCAACAACTTTAGTATAACACCAGCAGGTGCAGCTGCTGATGGAGTAGTTATGTTAGATTTGATCAACAATTCTTTTGTTAATATACGAAACGGAAGATATAACGAGGGATATATCAAGCGAAAATCTCTTGCAGCAGGATCACAACAAATAACAATGATGTTGCCGTTAAGCCCAATATTTGGAATTTGTCGCGATTATCATAAGGTATTTCGAGGGCTGAAACACACACTTATTTTAGATCGGGCAGTTCACAATAATTGTCTTATTCGAGTTGGTGGAGCGGATGTAAAATTTGTGATTACGAAATTAGCGCTGTGGATGCCTCGAATTGTTCCATCAATAGCTAGGTTAGCAGAACTTAACACAACGTTAGAGGCTTTTACAAAAAAGATTTATTTTCTTCAGCATAAAATATATCAAACAAGTTTCCTAACGCAATCGATTACACATGGCGTATTACAGCTACTTCAAGCGAACAATTACCATGGCATGTATTCGTTGTCTTTCAGCAAACAGCACGACTTGGTAGCCAACTACAAAATGACTCTGTTTTGATAACGCTAAAGTCAGGAGAATATTTGTCAGAATAAACTCTAAACAATACCCAGAACGAGCGATCGAATGTGATTTTACAGCCAGCAGTGATAAAAATGTTACGAGAGCGTATATGTACCTGATGGAAGCGATGCAAAAATATCAGGATGCTGACAGCGGATCACAGGTTAATATTGAAGAATTTCGTACTCTTTATCCGATCTTTTTCTTTGACGTATCAAAACACTCCGACCGAATGATTAATTCAACCGCGAAAATAGAAGTAACTTGGACGCTTGGACAAGCTCCACCGACTCCTCTAAACGTATTTGTACTTGTGTCTAGCGATCGGTTTTTGACAATTGACTCTTTAAAAGGTAGAATGA
Source organism: Megalonaias nervosa (assembly GCA_016617855.1). Lineage (NCBI taxonomy): Eukaryota > Metazoa > Mollusca > Bivalvia > Unionida > Unionidae > Megalonaias > Megalonaias nervosa. Next base: position 6,400 of record JAECUM010029882.1, read on the forward strand.
CTGTCCAAGTTTAATCTAACAAACAAGTATAAAATGAAAACGGAATACACAGCTAGAGAAATATACCTAACACAAAGTCAAATTAAAAAATTATCAGCGGCGGTTGCCAAACGTAATTCTGTCTCTGTGATGATATTTGATATGTCCAAAGACGAACGCCGCCGCAGTGACAGTAACGTTAACTGAAAACCAAATCAATAGGCTCGATCAGGGAAAACCCTTTTTTCTCAAACAAACAGGTAAAATTTATGGTGAAACATAGAGGATTTTTTGGACCAGCACTTTCTGTAATTTTACCAAAGATTCTACCTGTATTAGGAACAGTAGGACTATCAGCAGCGTCAGGGGCCGTATCTGGGACAACTAAAAAGGCGATATCCGGCGATGGAATCAAACAAATGTTATATAACAATAAATAATATAATGCCAGCTAAAATGAAATCGCCAGCGACAAAATCGCCAGCGACGAAATTGCCAGCGAAGAAATCTAAAAAAAAAAAAGAAGTCGACAAGAAAAACAAAGCAAGGAGGAATTATTCCTTTCGCTCTGCTGACAGCAGGGTTAGCAGGCAGTCTAATTCCAAACCTGCTAGGGATAGGACGTGGAGTGACTCTACCGGGCACCAGACGCCGTTGACGAAGTCGACGGCTTTGAGTAATTTCGAAATTATATCGAGATTGAATGACATTGTCGGATTTCGCGGAGTATATTCCAAAGACGAATTAGATAATATACCAGCAGATGGTTCGTGTGTTGTAAATATACAAAACTTCGCTGATGGATCAGGCATTCACTGGGTTGCAATCCATAGCAATAATTATTTTGATTCGTTCGAACTTCCTCCGAGTGATTTTATGAAAAATATATATTTTTTAAAAATTTAAAAAAATAAATTACTCGTCTAATCAACTACAGCCGGTTGGAACATCAGCTTGTGGTTATTATTGTATTATGTTTATTCGACAGATGTCCCAGCCTAAATTTAATTTTTTAAATTTATTTTGCAATTTGGCTCCGTTGCTTGACACGTTAATGATGAGATTGCAATTAATTTTATCTAAACTAAGGAATATGACAACATACTGTCTCAAATGTAAAACTAAGAAAGAGAATAAGGATGAGACAAAGGAAAAAACAAAAAACGACAGGATAATGTTAAAAAGCATTTGCGCTGTTTCCGGTAGAAAAAAAGTGTTTTTAAAATCGACAACTGGATCTGGAATGTGCCCTGACAAGGTTATTTCAGTAGATGTTTAAATTACTAAGGCAATTTCTGAAAATTTCTGAAAATATTTTTAATAATTTCTGAAAATATTTTTTATATTTTTATAATTTCTGAAAATTTCTGAAATTTCTGAAAACCTGTTGTTTTTTTTTTTAGAGAAAAAATCAGAGAAAAATTGGCGGAATTTAGATTTTCGCGAGGGTCAACCACCTCCCCCCCCCCGCTGATTTATATTTGATTTTTTGATTTCCTCAAATTGTTTCGATGCAATTGATAAAAATTTCTTATTTTTGTCGATTTTTATGTCGATTGTTTTGTGAAAATTTGTAAATTTTATAACAAAAATTCGAGGAAATAAAAAAATTAAATATAAATTTGCGTGAGGTTTGACCCTCTCAAAAATCGAAATTTTACTGATTTTCTTTGATTTTTAGTACCATTCAGAAATATTCAGAAATTATTAAAACATATTTTCAGAAATTATAAAAATAAAAAATAAAAATATGCAACAAAATAAAATAAAATGAAATGTAATTGTGATTGTGATAAAGATCTTTGTATAGAGCAAGATAAAATTTTTACGTACTGTCAATCATGCAATCACAGTAAGGTAATTGGCAGCGGCATTGACATCCACAAATTTATTGGAAAATTACCAAGGCCGAGGACTGGTTGGACATTGCCTGGCCATAAATATACTGGACCGTACAATCCACTGGACAAACAACTTGACGAAAACGATAATCCATTACCAGGACAAGAACCATACAATGGTGTCGATGCAATAGCAATGCGTCATGATATTTGTTATCGTGATAACGAACACGATAAGCACGGCTGTGATAAGGTAATGCTAGACGAACTTGAAGATATGAAACCTGCAAATATGCGAGACCGATTTTATAGAAGGTTAGTTCAAACAATGATTGGAACAAATTATAAGTTAGGTCTTGGAAAAGAATTATACAATGATCTTGCAGCGAAGACGCTTGCGTCTCAATTACATAAACCTAAAAAATAATTTCCGCGACGTAAAGTTTTCGCAAATGCCATTGACGATATGGGGGCGATAGATTTAGTTGATGTGTCAGGCCTCGGTAAATTTAACGTTGGCTCGAAATATCTTTTAATGTCATAGATGTTTTTGGTAAATATGCGTTTAGTGTTCCTGTTTCTGATAAAAATGGAACATCAATAACTGATGCGCTAAAACAGGTTATCGTTAGCACGGAAAGAAAGCCGAATAAAATATGGGCTGATCACGGAGCGGAGTTTTTTAATATAAAATGTGAGCAGTTTCTGGAACAAAATAACAGAAAAAGTATGTTACAGGAAACGAAAGAAAAAGTGTCGTCGTCGAGCGATTTAATCGCACACTAAACGAGCTGATACATAAACACTTGACAGCTAAAAATACAAATAAATACATCGACGATCTAGAGCAGATTGTTGATAATTATAATAACACAAAGCACAGATCAATAAAATTGTCACCAAGCGACGCAATTAAAAATGCAATTCTTGCAAACGAAAACATGTACCGCAGACATAAATTTAAAGTTGGTGATCAATTTAGAATTTCTCTGATGAAAAAAGCATTTGAAAGAGGATTTCCCCAAACTGGAGCGAAGAAGTATTTGTTGTTGATAAAGTTTTACTGACAATGCCTGTAACATATGCAATAAAGGATTTATTAGGTGACCCAATAACAGGTAGGTTTTACGAGCAGGAACTACAAAAAACTGAGCAAGATGTTTTCGTTAATGAAAAAGTTATCAGGAAAAAGGTAATAAAAGCCTTGTCAAGTGGCGCGGGTACAGCGATAAATTTAACAGCTGGGTTCCAACTAAATCTTTATTGAAATAATATTGTTATAAATTTCCTCGTACTTACGTTTAACAGATTTACATTTTACAGGTTTACATAACGATATTAGATATTATCTGCGATCGTCAGAGATCATCATTAGATTAAAAATCTTGACAAATATAAAGTCGAATTTTATATTTTTCTGTCGGTCTGGAATTTTAATGTTTAAAAAGGGTTTTGTCAGCCGCCAAAAAGACTGATTTTCATATACTGAAAAATTAAATTTCGAGATTTTGTTTGTGATATGATATTTAACATCATATCGTCCAGTTGTCGGTCTGCTGTAAATTTTTTTATCAACCACGCGAACAATTTCGTCTTGTTTGTCGTCGTTGTTAAATAGAATATCGTCTTCTGTATAACCAACAGAGTTGTGTTTATCGCCAGAGACAACATCGTCTGCTGTACAATTATCATCCGCGATTATATCGAAGGCGCAAATATCAGCAACTCGTTTCATCAAGTTCATATTATCATATATTTTTATCTAATTTACAATAATAAGATGACTAACGAGATAAAATATCATCAGAAAGTTGATATATTAAATTACAGAGAATTAGCCGAAGCAGTGCGAAAATATGTGTCGGGATATAGTTCTTATTCTGTTGACGTTAATGTGATACAAGGTGATTGCAATAAAATTCTGCTAACAGCAGCAGAAAAAAATAAACTTAATGAATGTGTGTTTATTACACTATAATTTAATAAAAATGATGTGTTAATGTTTGCTTATAATTGCTTAACTAAATACGAGCTATAAAATGTAATTAATCGTCATATTTGAAGATAATTCTCTTAAATGTTGACATTGATGTTGCTGATTTATATATACCATCTGCTACAGATTTTATTGACGTAGGACTGATGTTAAAGTATTTTTAAGCAGCATATATTGAAGTAAATTTAAGTTCTACTTCCGTTTCAAGATTAAATGAAACAATCGGTCTAACAGAGTATCTAAAGTTGGATCCATCACTTCCTCGTCCTCGTCTGCTATTCTCCTTTGGCGTAACAAGATCAAGATTTTCTAGGCGATTGTCTGTTTTGATGCTGTTGATATGATCTACAACGAAACCATCTGCTATTGGTCCATTGAAAGTTTCATAAATGAATCTGTGAGATTTATAATGAACTTGATCTGTTTGTACTCCTCTAACTTTCACACCAAGGTATCCATCCTTTCGCAAATTACCTAATATTTTTCTTGTTTTTATACTTCGAATAATTTTTCTACCATTAGCCTCATATAAATCAAATACGGGATGAGGTTGAAATTCATCTTGCAAAGACAAGTTTTTAATATTATCGTCATTTATAGATCCATTTACTCTATAAACTCTTTGTCCAGCCGGAATGTCTCCGCAGAACAAAGTATAAATAAAACTTTTCTAAACATTTCAACTCTCTCGATATCT